>ML390558.1:18907-178374 GCA_005239525.1 Nicotiana knightiana | reverse complement strand
AGTTACAAAATTCCTATCTAAATGCCTTCTGGAGCCTAGTCTTGATTCTTGACTTGCTTCTCCCATTGACTCTGAAACTTGATGCTCTCGATGCAAAAGACTATGAAATATTCTCGCAGGCTTGTTTTTTGATCAGATGATGGAAGGATGGATCTTGAAATTCTCTGTCCCCGCATACATTATGTCAAAGATGGTTGCGGCTGGTATTAAGAACAAACATTCCATTTTGCACGTCCAATCTGTGCTTTGCAGAAAAACCTACAAGCGATCACAAACAAACAAAACGAACAAAAATTTTCTGCCCCAGTTTGCACTAGGAAATTTTTGTGAGTTATTGAAAACACATTAAACTATCTTTGCTATTAGAGAATAAAGAATTGAAAAAGGCATCCCCTTTATATATATATATATATATATATAATAGGGGATGTTATACCTAGTGTTAACAAGAATGAAGGCAACCGAGGATGTAGTACCCTGTGTTGACGATGAGATGAGGCTCATGGCACTCTAGGATGCTACTAGGGAATGTCGTACCCTATGCTGACAATAAAATGCAACCAGGGGATGTAGTACCCTATGTTTGGAAATAGGCTCGTGGCTCTCTGAAATGCTACTGGGAAATGTCGTACCCTATGATAGCAATGAGAAATACAACCAGGGATGTAGCACCCTGTGTTGGAAATAAGATGAGACTCATGGCACTCTGAGATGCTACTAGGGAATGTCGTACCCTATGTTGGAAATAAAATGCAACTAGGGGATGTAGTACCCTGTGTTGACAATAAGATGATGCTTTTGTCTCTTTAAGATTCTACTAGGGAATGTAGTACCCTATGTAGGAAGAAAATAATGCAACCAGGGGATGTAGTACCCTGGATTGATAATAAGATGAGGCTTTTGGCTCTTTAAGATTCTACTAGGGAACGTAGTACCCTATATAGGAAGAAAAATAGTGCAACCAGGGGATGTAGTACCCTGTGTTGATAATAAGATAAGGCTTTTGGCTCTTTAAGATTCTACTAGGGAATGTAGTACCCTATATAGGAAGAAAAATAACACAACCAGGGGATGTAGTACCCTGTGTTGGTAATAAGATGAGGCTTTTGGCTCTTTAAGATTCTACTAGGGAATGTAGTACCCTATGTAGGAAGAAAAATAATGCAACCAGGGGATATAGTACCCTGTGTTGGTAATAAGATGAGGCTTTTGGCTCTTTAAGATTCTACTAGGGAATGTAGTACCCTATGTAGGAAGAAAAATAATGCAACCAGGGGATATAGTACCCTGTGTTGAAGATAGGGTATTGATTCCCTATAATGAAACTAAGAATAACATGATTACATGTATATTAGAAGAAACCAAGGATTTGAGAACTTCACTTGGTGGTGTTCGTCTTTTCACGAACTGTTTCCTAAAATTGTTATGTTCCTGTTCTGAACAAAGAAAAAATTTGTTAGTTTTAAAATGGTGGTCAGTTTGTGGCCTTGATTTCTTAGGCGACTTGACCTTGCGTCCATTACACTTGTTAGAAACACTGACTCCGTCGATGGTCGTACAAATTGCCGGGAGATTCTGTCATTACTTTCTGGAAATCTTCTTTCTCAACATCAAAACCTGACTATTTTACACCTATCACCATTTGTGTTTATGGTGCAAACAACCTTGCTTCCAGAACAACTTTTAACTGAGTAACTTTTGTTGACCCTTGACCCATTGTTCTGTACTTCAAGCCTTTTGCTCCTCAGGGAAAACCAAAGGTGGATTTATGCCTTTGCCTATGCTTTTCATGCTCAGAAAGTTTTTCTTCACAAAACAAGGAAATTGTAACCAATTTTACGGCCTTTTCTTTGCTTTGCTTTGACGAAATTAGACTGAAAATGACTCAAAAAGAATAGTACGAAAGAAAACAAGAAGGTGAACTAATAGGTATTACAACTTAATCAAGAAGTGTACCTTTTAGAGAAGAAAAAATAAAAATAAAAGGACTTATCTGGAGGAATATGCTGACTTCAATGAACATGACATGCATTTTGGACAGGATGCCCGATCCGTCCGAACCGTCTAATTCTCAAAATCCATTGTAAACTTCACTTCGAAACTGAGTTATTTGTCTTAACCATGCTTGTGCCGGGATAAATGAAGGCCTAAATCAATCAACGATGCCCTTTGTGGGTTTTCATCAATTGACCTCTATCATTTGTCTTTCTCTCAACACACTATCGCCTTATAGTGCCCGTGAAGGTTTTCACCAATAAGACTCTCTCATTTTATTTTTCTCTCTTTAATGGCTGAGGCATCATCTTAATATACCAACTTAGCATTCTCGAAAGTTGATCAGAAGGTCTTAAAACGGAAAGGTAAAAAAAACTATCCAACTTAATTACAACTTTTGGAACCATTTTGAAGGAAAACCGTCAAAAAATAAAATAAAATCATCCCCTAGTTTCTTTGAATACTGGAAAATGTAGATTTTTGTTTTTAGTGTGACCGAACCCCAGAGTGAGGCTGCCTACGTATCCTTTCGAAATCAGGTCGGACATAGTTCAATTAACATGAACTCGTTTTGATGATTTTTTTTTATTAAGTACAATGGTTCCAAAAGAGGTAAAAACAAATAAGTAATATAAACAAGGCTTCAAAGGGCTAACTAGGATTGACTAGTGTTTGGCTAGCGAGAATGATAGCCTTTCGTCATCCCAACCTGACAATGCTAAGTATAAAATTTCCCTAACAGAATCATGTCAGACATAGTATCTATTGACCGCATCCGCGTTAACGGATATATCAGTCACCTGTCCTTCTATATATGTCAAGTGTAGGGCTCCTTTTGACAATACTTTCTTGACGAGGTAAGGACCTTGCCAATTCAGGGCGACCTTTCCTTTTGCTTCTTCCTATTGCGGAAAGATACGTTTCAAAACAAGTTGTCCTACCTTAAATTGTCTTGAGCGCACTTTCTTTTTGTAAGAGCATGCCATTCTTTGTTGGTATAATTGACTAAAACAAACTGCCGCCAAATGCTTTTCATCAATTAAACTCAACTGTTCCAATCGGGACTTGACCCAGTCAGTGTATTCGATCCCTGCTTCGACAATGATTAGGAGAGAGGGAATTTCAACTTCTTGATTCATTATTTCGAGATTAGACAACTTTTTAAGATCTGGCCATGAATTCCGCGTGCATGTCATGTTTTTAAAGCTAGCATTAACGAAACTGAAAAGAATAAGAAATTAACAAAAATTAGGAAAAGGAAAAGATAGAATTTTACGAAGAAAATGGAACTTCGTTTCATTGAATTTGAAAGGAAAGAAGGGTTAACGTCAAAGAAAAGCAATTAAACTAAAATTCTGGATTACAACCCTTAAAATAATCCAAATACAAAAAAATCAACAAAACAGACTATCAAGGCTCCTTCCTGATGTGAAGAGGAGTTTCTTCCCAGTTGTTGAGCGAGGTATCTGGACCAATGAGATGAACACTTGAATGGCTGGGGCTTTCACCAACTTGAACCATATTGATCTTATAGAACATCTCTTTGAGACCCTAGCAAACTTCATCATTATCATCCTGTATGGATCCTTCCTCTTGCTTTTTTCGATTTTCGAAACTGCCTGGCCCGCTTTGAATTGCTTGCGTGGTTGCCTTAAGGGCTGCCTAACTCACAATTTTTCCCGACTTCATGCCATTCTCAACTATTTCACCAATCTTAATCGCCTCAGCGGAAGGCTTACCAATAGCGGCCAACATGTAATGGAGGTAATCAGGATCCTGAGCTTGGAGAAAATAGTCAATCATTTTTGCCTCTTTCATTGTGACCCTAACGACCTGCTCTCTCCACTTGATTGCATATTCTGTAAGGATTTCTGTTGATTTCTTCTTTATGTTAACGAGAGAGGATCGGTCTGGAACTATATCAATATTGTACTGAAACTGTACGACAAAATCTTGAGCCATGTCGTTCCAAATGTGCCAGCGAGAGATGTCTTGATCTATGAACCACTCGGAAGCAATTCCTCTCACTTTCCCCAAAATAAGCCATGAGTAATCTTATTTGCCTCCTGCCTCCCTTAATTGGTTACAATACCTCTTCAAATGGGAAATGGGATCACCATGCCCGTCATACTTGTCAAACTTTGGGGTCTTGAAACCGGGTGGCAAATGGACATGGGGGAACATGCATAGATCGTTAAATGAAACACTCTTGTGGCCTCCCAAACCCTGTATGTTTCTCATGTATTGTTCCAAGCTCTTCATTTTTCTAGTCATTTCCTCTTGTTCCATATTCTTGTCGGTATTTTCGATCTCAAATGGGAACATGTTCTTAGGAGTATGCTTGTATGAATCCGGAGCCTTGAAAGTCAGTTATGGAGAGTAATGTTGGGCCTCATGAGCATTCAGTTTTGAATCATTGTTGAGCTTTTGAGCGAGAGCCGGTTGAGGAACAACGAAAGTAGGGATAATGGGAACAGTAGGTGGGTCATTTCTGAGGGTTGCAGTTGGAGGACGTGGAATGGAAGTACTGGGGATAGTGGGAAGGTTAATGCTCGGACTGAATCCAGGTTGGTACAATGGGTTACTTGTTAGGGAGATGGGAACTTGATTTGCAACTGATACATTATGAAAATTATCCGAAAACCCTATGGGTAGTGGAGGCGGTGCCTGTCCATTCGCCCAAGCTTGGTACATCTCTGCCAATTGTTGCTTCAACACTCTTACTTCTTCAACCAGTCCTGAACCCTGTTCGACCAATTGTCCATGGACATCATCATTATTTGACTCATTCTCACTGTTGTTTGCCATTCCATTTTTTCCTTTTGATCTCGTGTTGTAAGGGTGAGTCGCCAGTTTAAACCACAAACCAACCACCTCTGTTTTACTATATCTTTTGATGAAAAACAACAAACGTGTTAGAGTTAGGCATTTTGCAGATGTTAATCGCACATTGTATGTCATGCATCTAATGCCATTTTCATTTCTAAAATGATTTTGGAAGGCTTCATGCTTCATCCCGGCTTATTGGTTTATTTCCTTTTGAATTTAATGCTCTTCTTTTTTATGCCTTTTTTTTATAAAAAAAAGTTTCTCTCATCATTTTATTTTGCTTTTTTTCCCCAGATTAATTATGTATGATCGCATCCGATGGGGATTGCCTATGTATCATGATGCCGCATGAATCATACCATTACGTAGTTCAGGAAGATCAGGATTAAATTAAATAAACTAACTTTTTTTTAATTTTCTTTTCGAATGAAAGATTTCTAAAATGAAAGAAAATATTTTTGTTTTAATTTTTCTTATTTGGGATTTTCTAAAGAAAGACTTTTAAAGAAGGAATTAAAGGAATTTTTTTTTTTTTGGATTTTTTAAAATTGGGGGCCGGAACCGATGAGGTTTGCCTACGTATCTCACATCCGGTGAGAATCAGACCCACGTAGTTCGATTAGTTTTGACATAATTGGAAAAACATGATATTGGCTCATTTTTATTTTTTGAAATACATTTTCTTTTTCTTTTTTCCTTACTTTTTTCAAAAATTTTGGCAGAGGTTCGAGGTATTTTTAAATACCAGCATTTTCAGAACCGGGTGAATTTTCTATCCTATCTCACTCTTGGTTTTTTTTCGTTCTTATTTTCATAACCGGTCAACAAACAAGCCGAAACAAATAAATGCACACGTAGCAGGTAAAATGCATCAGGATGATCTTTTAGTTTGGGTACATCTAACCTAGATGGACCCAACCCATGTGTTGAGTCCCCAAAGTCAAATGCACATGATGCAAACAAACGTTCCTACTAGAGATCCGGCATGAGGCTATGTTATTCTAGGTTTAAATCCTAGGGGAAGTGTTTTAGACCTGGCTTACCCAAGCGGACAGCTCGACCCGAGGTGAGGGAAACATACCGGGAGCACGAAAGTCTACCCGGGCTAGTTACTGAGCCACAACCTCGTTCTAATTGGTATGAATTCTAACACAAAAGTGGGCCACGCGCACGTGTGCACCATAAATTCAGAAGACGCAGAAGGGAGGCGTAAGAAGACAGTTTAATACAGTTCAAATAATATCATAGCGGTAAATAAGCGGCAATTAGCATATAAGGTCCAACAAAAAAAATATAATAACATCAAATTAATAAAGCCAAGTATAAATCACATTAGAAGCTCGAATTCTGAACCCTGAACCAGAAGTTCTGGGTTCTTTTCCCCAGCAGAGTCGCTAGAGCTGTCACACCTCCTTTTTCCTCAAAGGGTTGGGATAAGGGAGTTTTCCACTTTAAGTGACATTATCCGATTTTGAGATTTATTTTATTTATTCAGAGTCGCCGTCCGGATTTTTTACGGTGTTCCGGGACACCATTTATTTAAAATCCCAAAATTTGACTCTGTTTATATTGTCTACGAACCAGAAATCCGGGTAAGAAATTCTGTTAACCTGGGAAAAGGTGTTAAGCATTCTCGAGTTCCGTGGTTCTAGCACGGTCGCTTAATGATTAAGCTTGGCCTAAATTGTTTAACTACTGCTTTTATACCTATGTGCATTTATATATTCTTTACCACTTTTATTATTCTTCTGTATTCAAAGAGTTATTTTTGGAGACGGGTCCCATATGCGTAAAACCCGTCGCAAATTAAGATGTGTCAAAAATCATGTCACGCGGATGTGTACATAATTATCGATACTGAATTCATTTGAAGAGATAAATAAAGTTGCGCAAGCGCATAATTTTGTTTTGTAAAAGAAATCGAAATCACGTCACGCGAGCATGTGCATAATTCCGATAATAATATTAAAAATTCGTTCCTAAAGGTCTTTATACGAGTGTTCATTTTAATCTTTATTTGTGTTACATAAACGTATGGGTGGGCGTTCGGTCGATTTGGTTCGGTTTGAAGAAATTCGGTTCGGTTATTCGGTTTTGTAAAAGTAGTAGCCAAAACCAAACTGAAATAAGTTCGGTTCAATTCGTTTTTTCTAATTTTGGTTTGGTTATTTCGGTTCGGTTTTCGGTTTGAACATTATCATATTGGGCTTCTTCTATGTAATAATAGGACCAGCGAATTTGTTGTTTTTTTTCAAAACTTCGAAATTGTTGGAAATATTGTGTTTATAAAGAAAAATAGACTAAACTTTGCACACTATTATGGATCATAAAATTCAAACATAGCGTAAATTATAACTCTGTGTGAAATCCTTCCGGTATCTATCATATATGCTATGGAAGTTTTAATAGAGTGAAAGTCTTTAAGATTGGGAAGTTGATGGACTTACTTAATTGGGTTGAGTCTTTGATAGATTGGACCTAATAGTATTAATTTATTACCTATGGGATTAGCCTATATATAACTTAAAGAACCTATATGCTAATAATTCGGTTTTTCGGTTAACCGAACTAAATAATTTAATAACCGAAAAACTAAAATTTTAAAAATTTAAACCGAAACTGACCGAACAAACCGAATAACCGAAACCGAAATAAATTTTTTTTTGGTTCGATCGGTTTATTCGGTTCCAACCGAAATATGCCCACCCCTACGTAAACGTATACACAATTTTAAGAAAAAGTATATTTAGTTACTAGAAGAATTATTCAAAGTTACGCGGACGTATACTTTGATTATTAAAATTCTAAGTGTAGTACCTCAAATTTATTTGAAAATCGGTGCTTAAGTTATGTCACGCGTACGTGTACACAATTATGATACTAAATTAAAAGCATGTCAAGCACAACTCTTTGAAGTTATTAATCTATCACTGAACCTTCTCCTCAAACTTAATTATTATTGTATGTATTAACAAGTGATGCTGGAGTTCTCATCTAGTGTTGGCAATGATGTAAGCCATTAACAGAAAAGACACAAGTGATGATCAAAAGAGATAAGAGATTGATATGTTTGATGCTGACGTGACTTTTATAACTCAGTCCATTTCACAGTGCATTTGTTTTTGGATTACTTTTCTTTTATCTCACTCAAATCCCATTCAAAGTTCAGGGACAGATTAACGAAACTAGCGAATCACAATCATCAAAAATACCACAAAAATTAAACTAAACAAGCTTTGAAATATAATTATAACAACAACTACTTAAACTAATAGATCAATTAAAATGGACTTTTAAAATAACATAATCAGGTTTCCTTCAAAGCTTATAAAAACATACATAGACTTCCAAGCAGAAAGCAAATAGAGTTGTCGAATTCTGAAGCGGAACCGCGACCGAAGACGATGAATGGAACTTCGAACCGAAAGTTTTCCGGCGACCTCGAACTAACCCCTATAGCGTCTCAGTTAAACCCCATATTTGGGAATCATAGTCCAAATCGGAAAGAAGAAACACAATCTATATTTTTTGGTTTTGATTTACTTCTGTCCAGCTGCCGCCCGTTTTCTTGTCCTTCTTTTTCTGGGCTACTGCGGGTTTCCGGAAGATCTTGGTGGAAAGTCGCTGGAGGAGTTTGGGTGGCTGTGGTGGGTGTGTGGTCATGTGTTCCCGTGGTGGTCCGGAGGCTGCTTGTAAGAGAAGGGATGTGAAGGTGGTGGCCGTTTTTGAACGGACATGGGTGGTGTGCGGTAGCAACTCTCTTTTTTGTGTAGGGGCTTCTCTTGCATGTGAAGAATGATAGTGAAGAAGAGGAGTTTCTATTACGGTTTCATGAAGATGATAAAAATGGCTAAGTTCTTTATTAGGTCAGGGGTCTAGGGATTTTTCTATTGGTAAGGTCGGGAAGAAGAAGATACGGCTAAGGGTGTCCCCCTTTTTCTAAGGTCTTTGTATTATTTATAGATGTGTGAGTTAATATTGAGAGGAGTGGGGGAAGTGGATAAGGGATGTGAAGGAGTGGGGGTGAGGCATGAGTGAAGTGAGGAAGTGGAGAAGAGATGTGAAGGAGTGGGGGTGAGGCACGAGTGAAGTGAGAAAGTGGGGAAGTTGGGTGTTGTTGTTATTATTATTATTAATTATTTTTATTTTTTTAGTATTTTATATATATATCTATAACTTACTTTTATATTTTAAAAAAAACTATATAAATAAGAAAACCCAATATTTACACTATAGGAACATAGGAACAAATCTTATATTCTAAGATTGTGAATATTTTTGTAGTTTTTAATTTTCTTATATAAAACCTATTATAAGATAAAAAATTTAAAATATTAAGATTAGACTTAAAAGAAATATTTACACCAAAATAATATAGAATTTGGGTGTGGTCAAAAATTAGTTGTTCACACATTCGACCTTGCTCGAATCACATACATTCGACCTCGCTCGCATCACATAATATTTGACCTCGCTCGAATCACATGCATTCGACCTCGCTCGAATCACATAATATCCGACCTCGCTTGAATCACATAATATTCGACCTCGCTCGAATCACAAAATATTCGACCTCGCTCGAATCACATACATTCGACCTCGCTCGAATATTTCGCGTTCGACACCGCTCGAAGTATTCACGCTCGACATCAAAAACAACATCACAACAAAATAAGACAAGTAACAAGAAGGAAAAACATACATCAAAAGGTAACCATTCAATTACAAACTGATCAGGTTACAAGACAAGTCTCTTTTACAATGGGCTCGAGTACACCCTCGCCAAAACAAAAAATAATCAAAAGTCAATTACAAGACCCTAAGACGCATCATCCCCTTCAGAATATTTGTCGTCGTACCAAGGATCAGAAGCAAGCCCATCCACTGCGTCATCATCACCATCGTCCCCACCGGGCAAATCGGGAGCATAGCCACAAGCTTCACGGGCAGCCCGTGTTTTAGCATGAACATCGGCGAGTCCCTCCTCGAAGACCTTCCCGGCAGCCCTCAAATACATGAATACGTCCAACTGAGCCTCAGCATGAACCCACATCTCATATAACTCCCGCGACACGCTAGCATTGGCGGAAGCTTTAGAAGCAGACAGACGGGCCAGTTGTTCCTTCTCAGCCCTCAGAACCACTACCTGCTCGTTCAACCTTGCCAACTCCGCCTCCAAACCTCCAACCTTCTCCTCCAATCTCGCCACTGTGAGTGCTGAAGTCTCTGCTTTGTTAGCCTGCTCAGACTTACAGACACGCAGGGTCCTCGCCAAGGTCGCCGCCTCCACTATCGAGGCTGTCCTGACTCGCTCTGCCAACTTCAACTCTTCAACCTTGGTACCTAACTCAGCCCTCAAAGTGGAATCCCTCGCCTCACTCTGATCGAGTTCGACCTTCAAGGATAAAAGCCCTGCCTGGAGGTCCGAATTCTTAGCCATTACTCCCTTCCCCAGTTCGAGCTCGTCTTCCTTAGACTTCAACGATTCTTCCAGCTCGCTACACTGGCTAATGGCTTTCAATATCTCCTTATCCTTCTGTTTTAGCTCCTCATCCTTCCCCTTAATCTCATCACGCAGTTCCTGGAACTGCCCGTCCTTGCCAACGCTCTTGACCACCCTCCGGTACTTAGAACGATATTCTCTGTACTTGGACTCAATCCTCTTATACTGAGCCACCCTCTCCTCCTCCCCCCAGTCACTCTCAATGTCAAGGATAAGAGTCTGACAAAAAAGGAAGAAATAAGTTAGCCAATATAAAGTGATATTAGCGAAGCATACGAAAGTGTAGTAAAATACTCACCCGCAAAGCCATCCCAGATATGCCAAGGAAAAGGTCGGCGTCCTTCAGCATCTGCAGCGTCTTGTTCTCGGCCTCGTCACATCAAGGGGCGAACGATAGTGCCACACGCGCTGTATCAACCAAAAGGTTGAAGTCCACTGGTATGACAATGTGACGATTAGGACCCTCTGTCCTTATCTCCACGCGAGTCTTCCTTTCAGTGAAGGCTCTAACCTCATCGGGTTCGATTTCAAAACCCAAATCGACATCTCCTACACCAGAATCACCACTCCATTTCGACCTCAATGAAGAACGCCCCCTACTATCTGCGCGAGCTCTTCACCGCTACCAACTCCTCGTCCATGGAAGGTCTCTATCTCATAACGGACTTAGGCATAATGCCTGCCTCTTCAGCCGGAAATGACTCTAACGTCGTCCCAAGGGTCGAAGTCCTCTCCAATCCTTCAACAGCTACGGCTTTCCCCGTCTCCACCCTTCGCCTCTTCCTTGGCGACGGCTCATCATCAGGAGAAGGCTCGTCCGTGAGAAGAAGGACTTGCTGTTGATACCCAATTTTTCCCAAAATATTTTTAAAATTGCATATATACCTTCAAAATTATTCATTAATATAACTGGTGTTTTTCCATAATTTTTCTACATTTTTATTAATTTGTCCAGCATTTTATTTCCAATAAATAATTATAAAATTGCATCACAAATGATTTCAAGAGCATTCCTTGATTTAATTTATTATTTATGGTCCTAATAAGATAAATTATTTCATAATTAGCCAAATTGGCATCTTTTGGCTATAATTGCAATGACTTTGCAATTATAGCCCAAACATATAATTTTGTACTATTTTTTTACCAGAAATTAGTCCTTTGTATTTTAAAATACCAAATAAATTTTTAACTATTTTCTATGCATGAAATTCATTTTTTTTAATAATTACTAGCTATTTTATAAATTATTTAACTAATTCGAATTGGTATTTAACAAATAGCCCCATTTTATTTCAATTATAACCTATTTAAACCAACCCCAAACCCTTAATTAAATCAGCCCAATTCCTAAATCTACCCGACCCATCTCTGGTTAGATCTTGGCCATTGATCAATTTTGATCAACAACCCGGATTTAACCTTACCTTAATTAACCTAACTTATACCCCCAAACCCCTCTCCTTCTCTCATCCTCACCCACCGTCACACTCTTTTCATTCTCTCAAACTCCCTCTGCCTAACCATGGCTTCCACTCACCGGTTGCTTGCTCTCCGATATTGATGGTGGTTCTCACCACCACCCCTAGCCTCAATTGGTCCACCATGACCGGATTCATGCCATCTCTGAGGTCCTCAAAGAACCAGTGGCCGTTCACTTACCCCTTGGGCATATGCTCACCATTCTCAGGCCATCATGGCTCGATCGAGTAAGATCTTTCTATTTTCTGGCTAAACCTATGGGTCTGTAAGCCGGTCTCTCTATTTCTGGGTTATTTTTTCTAGAAAACCTTAATCTATTCTCTTGTACCTCTTAGATCTGTAACAAATATGAGATTTTTCAGAGCTATTTTCGTTTGTTTTATGAAAAACCTTTCGATTTCTCAAAGCATCGCTTTATTTTCCCCATTAGGGTTTCTGGAACCTTTCTTTAAAACATACTTCTGGTCTTTTAATGTTGTTCTCTGATTCTCATATGTTTAAACGAATTTTTGTTAAGTTGCTTTTTAATCTTAATTTGTTATGTTAAAACCCTAGTTTTAACACTATGTTATAATTCCTGAGTTCATCCTTGCTTTTCGATTCTGCTATGTGTGTGTTCGATTCTCATGAGTATGCCTCGATTGATTAAAGTGTTTTCTGATTTTTACCCTAATAATGTTTTATTAGGGTTTTTGATTTGGTTCTGTTTGCTTACACTCTGTTTATATGTTTATGCATAGAAGTCTATATTGTTTCCCTTAATATTAGTACTATTTTCGATTATGTGAATCCCTAATTTCCTGTGTTAATATCCTTTCTGATTTCCGACCTTTAAATTATTTTCTTGCCTTATTATGTGGTTGACTATACTGTTAATACTGATTCTTATGTTATTTCCTTAATTAGAATCTTATGTACCTAGCCCCAATTGCTTACACTGTACCTACTGTGTTTGAATTATTTTCTTGTTTGTTATGCTCCAGCTATACATGATTTCTTTCCTTACTTGTTACATGTTCTTTACCGTTTGAACTGATTCCCTTAATTCAGGGAAGACTTGGACTAATTTTACTCTAATTGATTCTGAGTTCTATAATTACTAAACAGTTTGACTCTCTTCTACTCTCATGACACAGTCTTCTACACACACAAACTCACATTAGTTCACAACTCTCTCATACACTCAAAAACTCTTCTGCTTACTTTTGTTACTTGCTATTATTACTGAATTAGCCGGCTGCAAGCCAAGGCTAACTATTGCACTTTCCTGTTCTTCACTTTGTGTCTATTCTCCTTATTGGTATATTCTGATTTTAAATTCAAGTTCCAAAATCAATGTGTTTCTTCTACTGCTTTAGTTTATCATTTTACTAATCTATTTTTGTCTATTGTTTGCTTCTCAACATGTGTTTAACTTGTTTTACTTAGTATACTAGTTATGTTCTAACCCCTTTTTAGGATCAACCTATTTATGAACATGTTTCCTTCCTGTGTAATCGGTCTCCATGCGACTCCACCCTGTCTTTGAATGCTTGTTTATGAGTTGCCTAGTTCTGGTATGCACTATTGTGCAATTGTTACCTTAAGTTGTTCTGATTATATGCTCAATTCTGTTTGATACCGCTATGTCTTCTATTATTTGTTCTGAAATTCATACTCCTATACTATGTTTGCATCATTAGTTATCCCCAATCCCACAAGGCCCTAAGCACTTCCGATTTTATGCAACCATGTCCCCAATTAGCAATTCGATAACCCATGACATATTGTCTGCTATTCCTTGAGACTTCTATGCTTATGCTTGTTATGTGCTCACCTTGGGTGCTGTATCTATCCCCAACCCCCTTACCCCTGTGTGAAGGACTGTTGTTTGAGTGTTGCTAAACCTGTTATGTTCTGTAGTTGATCTACTGTTTTCTTAATTACCTTACTCTTGTTCAAACTATTTTACTACTAAACCACTTCATACTTTTATAAAATTCAACTGAGTCTTTTCAATATTGTTTTATACCAAAGCATTTTCAAAATCATGTCAAGCACTCTTACTCTACTCTTAGGTCCTTAAGTTCTGCCCCTCCAATGTGTGACTACTTTGGGATTCCTGTGAGATCCCTCTAAACTCTGATGCACTGGGGCTAGCTCTTCCACACTGCACTTACTCAGTTTTGGCTATGAAATCTGTATGTGAGCACTGCCTGGGATCCTTGAGGTACTTAAGGAACTCTTACACACCCGAACATGAGAAAGGCTATGAAACTTTGACAGTTGAGGTTATGAACACCTGGTATATATGGGCCTGCTTCTGGCTCCCTATAATTTAATTTTTTCTTTTCTATCTATTTATGTAATTCATTCAGATACTGGTTTGTAATAATTATTGTAAACATATATTGGGGATGGCTAGTGAAATGGGGATAGTAGATATGTAATTCTATCATTGGGTAGAAAGCATGTCTTAGGTTTTGCACTATTTCTATCTGCATTAGAATCCATGCTTAGAACCAACATATTCATTTAAACTATGCCAAACATGCATTAGATATCATGTCTTCAAGGCTTTCATGTTTACTGCTTTAACGTACAACATGTCCTTAATTTATGCTTATGTCTACCACTTAGAAATCCTGCTCCTAAGATAATAAAAATCAATATAAAACTGTTACTCTTGTGCATTCAAAAAATCATGTTTCGATCATTATGTAATCCTCTTTGTGCATTTTAGAAATCATGCCTTTAGGAATTCTGTGTATCCTGAAATTATGTCTTAACCATCCTGCATTTATATGTGTATATTAGATTTCCTACTCTAGGATCTCGTTTGCATCTGCTTAACCACGCCTAGTTTAACTACTGGCCCACGAAAAAGGTAAAAACAGTGTTACATCTAATTGTATTACTCTTAATATAACTAGTAACAATCTCTGCATTCTCGTATCACCTAGAACAACATGCTTCTAGGTAAAACAACTTCCGAACTGTCTAAAGGTTAACAGGCTTAATAATCAGTAGGCAAACTGATTAGGCCCCTGCTCCTGAGTTTATAAAAATAAAGTTGCATATTTATGTGCATTGACATTCACTTAGATATCCTGTCTAATAAAACTGCCTCTTGTTTGTGTTTGAGACGTGCTGATCATGTGCATTACTTGTGGAGGTAAAGCGGGGTCTCATAACTGCTTTCCTGCATTTATCTGATTAGTCCTATTTGTTCTTGCCTGTCGCTTAGAATTTTATCCTTTTAAAACCTTAGGGGTCTCTCTAGAACTACCTATACTTAGAGGTCCTAAATTCCTCCAGGACCATTAAGAAGGGACGGGTAACAGCATGCATAGAGATCGCTAAATAAACTCGCTTAATAACCTCTAAGGGGTGGGGTAAAGGGTAGATATGGATATGATGACCGGTGCGCTAATGCCACGTGTAGCCCCTCACTGAGGAGTGATTACCGGGAATTGCGTTGATGTGATCCTATAGGATTAACAACTTAGGACTCCCCTATTCCCTACATATGTGTGCTTAGACTGCGAATTTTTTCACAACCATTACTTGTTGCCATGTGTATACTTGACTGCTTATTTGCTACTTGCTAAAATTCACAAAGTTGGTTTGGCCGGGAACCACAGTTGTGGACTTTGAGGGGTGTCTAACACCTTCCCCTTGGAGTAATTTCAAGCCCTTACCCAATTTCTGGTTATTCAATTAGTGTTATTATAACCCTTAATAGGTGCCTTAACGCACCTTAATTCGTTAGGTGGCGACTCTTCAAGTCCTTCACATCCTTTTTCCAAATGAGTTGTCACAATAACGTCAAAAACCCTGACCGATCCGAAGAGAGAGGAAAAAGGGGGCACGACAATTGACGAGGTGGGACATCATAGGGAACGGCCATACCCGAGGGGAAGGTTCCTCTGCCCGTTGAATCTCAGCTCCGCCTCTCGTAGATTCGACTAAAGTGAATTCCCTTGCAACCGAGGCCACCTTTTGACGGAAAGCGAGAGCAGACATCTTCGCCTTCTTGGAGCCACGCCGACCTAACACAAATAAAGAGTTGAGTCAGAAATCGCTAAAGGACTCAACCTAACGAGATAGCTAGGATACTTACGAGGTGGGACCTTCGGTACATAACGCTTGAAGAAGGAAGACCAATCACGGGTCCCCATGACATGAGGCAACATGCGAGCCAGCCAATCCTTTATGTCCAGAATGAGGGAGGGAGAATGCTTTACAGCTGCAAATGAGAAAGCGGTAAAGAAATAAAAAAATAGAAAATAACAAAGAACGAATGGAGGAAAACACGATGGAATACTTACGATTGTAATTCCACTTTTCGAGAAATCCGGTCAGGTCCGCCACCAACTGATCAGTTATAACAAAGAAGTATTTGCGCTAGAATAACCGACTTGCCTTGTTATCCATACCGGATATTAATCCCTTCGTCCCACGATTCCGCAAGTATATCATGGTACCTATGAAGAAGGTAGGTGAAAATAAGTGCAGCAGATGGCGAAGGTCGACCTCACAATCAGCTAGCTCCGCATACTTGGTCAACATTGACAAGACCTTATACAGATAAAGGGGGAGCTGCGCTGGGAGAACATTGTAAAAGCAACAGAACTCTTTGGTCAACTTAGGAAGGGGAAAGGTATAACCTATCGTGAACGGGTAGACGTAGAAGGCACAAAACCCAAGATGGTGAACCTGAATCGTATCGCCTCCCGTAGGGATGGTCTCGATATAATATGGGATGCGATACTTAGTCCGCATCTCGGCCAACTCAGCCTCCCCCGTTTCATAAATCTCAGGTTCAGGAGCAGGCCCATGATCCTTAGGGAAGTCGTTCCTGGATGCAGGGTTTTTAGGCAGCACCTCTTCAACAGTGGGGAAACTCTCATATACCTCAACCGAAATCCCTTCATCGGTAGAGAGGATAGCCACTAACAAGGGAGGGGCGTCAGAAATGTCACCATAGCTACGAGGTGAAATCGACATGATAATTGTAGTAGATCAGACAATAGAGGTAAAGATGAAATTAAAGATCAAGAAAGGGATTGAAAAAACTAAGAAGAAGAGGTCAGAAAAGGCGGGGAAAGGAAGCACAAGTGAGAAAGAGTATCAAAGAAGAAAGAAACGGTGAAAGTTTCGAATGAAAAACCCTTCATCAATTTATAGGGTTGGGTGGCCTCAAAATCGAGGCCAAAAGCTACCTGCAACATGAGAATCGAAGCACCAATAGTGCAGGCATTGTATGGGAAAGATACATATTGATGACGCGCGTGACGATGACAGCATATGACATCACTTGCACCAATTGCAGCCTCACCAGGCGTTAATTACCTGGTTACGACCAAATTTCCTTCATATCGGACGCAGAGTAATTCGCTCACCAAGGAAGAGGGGTCCACAACCTTGATAAGCGGAGGTACTAATTGTATTGGTTGAAATTTGGACCAAGCGTAACGTTGTCATTGGCCGAGGTCGAAGCTCGGAGCGGCTAAATAGTTAGGAGCGGAGGTTCTAACTTGGACGAGGTCGATGGTAGAAGTCGATAGTAATGGTAGGATACTCTATATTAGAAGATGAGAATATTCTAATAGAATATCCCTCCCTTTGTACTTTTTAGGGTTCCCCAACAAATGTTCCCTATATATAGGAAACAAAGGGGAGAAAAAGGGGATCTGAAACTCTCTGAAAGAACACTTTGTAATATTGACTGTTGAAAGGAATATACACTTCTAGTCTTTTCTATTGGTTCCCTAGTTAAAAGAAACCTTTTCATATACAAGATCCAAGAACACAGTGTTTCATCCACGTTGCTTGTCATTTGCACTGCTGACAACGAGATAGTTGAATCTCACGTTTGGAATTTTGGGCGAGTTATCCTTTATTATTACATTTATTGCCATTGCATGCATTTACTCCACATATTCACTGGCATATTCATTGCCAATCATCATCAGCATCTTTGTCCTGAATTTAATACTACGGTGCTTTATCTCATTCATTCATTATCACCTCCACGGATCTGACAGTCATTAAGCTTAACTAGGATTAACCTTCCATTTTACTTATCAAATCTCTCTTAGAAGCATTTATCAGATTTTTGGTAAAACAATATGTTCCTTTACATCAGCCATGAATTTGTTCCAAGTGGTCTCAATATGCGGAGACCGTGATTCCACCATGTAAAAGTATTCCAAAATCAAAATTGAACTTTCACACCCTCTAAAGTTTAAGAAACACATGCAATAAATTCATTACATTAATATTTAATACACAACAAGCATTTATCCAAAAAGGAGTGGCGATCTTCCCCCAATAAAACACCGCTTCAAGTTCTTGACCTCCGAATGGGAGACGTGCTGAAATTATGAAGGAAAAATGGGAACATGAGCTCTAACTATTACAAAAGTTTATACAGCCTAGCTAGTAAAAAAAATAGAAAAATAAAAAAAATTTGTCAGGCACATCTACCTACGATACCTTCCATACTCAGGACTCCTGCATCGATCATATGACGGACCATTATATTTGTCATAGGCAGGACTACAAGAATGTCCATAATCAGGGCTAGGTCGACTCCTTCAATACATTGGGCTTGGTGACCTTCGATACGGACTATCCCCGTGCCTGCCATAATCTCTTCTAGGGATGCCATACATGTCTCCCTTCTCGCCATCATCCCTCAAAGTATACTCTACAGAAACCACTCTGTCTAGGATCTTACTGAAAATGCAGTAATCGCTTCTTTTCCGGAGACAAAAATAATAGCATAACATGGATGTGAAATCACAATGTAAGCAAATACAAAAAAATGTGCTGACAACCTCATGTGTGTACTCTCCAAGGCTTTTGTGGCATCTTCCTAATTTTTAAATTGCACGAATGAAAAATTCCACCGTATGCGAACAATAAGGACCTCTCTATACGGTTCAAAGTGTCTTTAATTCTATGCCACGCACCCTAGCGCGATTAGGGTCAAAGTTAATGACAAATAAAGTTTTTGTAGGTCTTTGGTTTGCTACAACCTTGGAGCCATCATGAGGTATACCATGTTCACCATGTCGAAACAAAGTTATAATAACATAGTTCTTTACATACACTGTTGATCATAATATCAATTATGTTGCTTATTGGAGAAGGTAGTTCTAATGGGATGGTAGTTGCCACATTTGGTAAAGAAGAGTGCAATGAAGTACCTTAGCCCATTCCACTAATAACCGACGTTTGTCATACCCAAATGGTATGTCGTCAAGACCACAGACGGCATCTGCGACATTACCCTCATCCTCAAAGCAGACAAATGCAGCCCTGTAGTTCTGAAGACTCCATGGTAAGGACAAAGAAAAGCATGAAAATAAAGTCTAAAAATCATTTGAGCAGATGGTTCATCATCTAAATCAAAGCTATAATCCCCTTTAGGAATTAATTAAAGTACAACACTGCAAGTATGTGTAGGCCTGATAAAAGTAAGGAGGTAGAGAGGCCTTGCATGAACTAAATCATGATGATGATGAAGGCTTAGTATATGTTTAAATCCAAGATGTCAAGTCTAAGTCGTTTCTAATGTCATGGGCGGCTTTCCAGCAATGCCCCATGAGCCCTTGGACGCGCCCCGTGGTGTCCTGGCAAGCCTCCCAACACCTAGCGCCATGGAAAACCCTGTGGTATTGGCTGTGCAAAGTGACAAGCGTGGATGTTGCTTCTGTCGCCCCACCGATATCCCTTGCCAGCGCCCAGCCGCAGGCAACTGCCAACAGCGTCGCGCGCGCAGATTGTAATGCCTAAGTCCTTTTCATTGTAAATATAGAGTAGTACTATTCCATGTATTTCCATTATGATTCTCTAGCTTATTTAGGTCAAGTCTTGTAACTTTGGTTTATTTTTTTAAGCATTATTATGGGGGATCAAGCAATCAAAAACTTTCTAGCAAGTAATTCTCGGTATTGGTGTCTCTCCCCCTCAACACCGTGTTGCCTTCTTTTTTAATAGCTTTCATTAATGCAATCAAGCTTTCTTTCAATTCTCATTACTGTTCTCTCAATTGTTCTTGACATTGGTTTTCCCGTACGACATTAAAAATCTCATCGCGTACGGAGGGGACCTCAGTTGGCGGAAAGCAACTGCACTAACATCAGTTGCTTAGCCTTACGTCGCCCTTCCAGGGAATCTAAGGAAGGCGTCGCGTAACCGTTGGTATCAGAGCCTAGGGTCGACATTGGGCGAGGGAACGCATTGCCATTACCACCATTTATGACCATGGTAAATTATGGGGACCGTATTGTGGCCCTTGAAGAGACGGTTGATATATTACGACCCATCGTAAATACGGTGCCTGAACTACAAACCAGCCTAGTGCAAAGGTTGGATGACCTGGACCGCAGAATGCTCCAGGCCGAAATTGACATAGAAAACATCAATAGCGATTCTGAAGGAGACCGGAAAATGGCAGCCACTGAGGCAGCGGAGATATTTGGTAAATTCGAGGGCCTCAAACAGGAGCGTGCCGAGGATTTAGCCTATAGTGCACATGAGGAAGATAGGGTGACTGTCATGCAGAAAACTATAGATAACTTGATAGGCCAGCTCAATGTTGTCAATGTTTCTCTACGGGGCTTGTTTCGAGAGGTGGAAACCAAATCGGGGGTGCTGTGAACCTCGCCCCTGCAGCACAAAAACTGAAAATTCCTGAGCCAAAGCCATACAATGGAGATCGGAATCCTAAAGAAGTGGAAAAGTTCATCTTCGACATCGAGCAATACTTAGATATCGTGGGAGGCCTAGAAGAAGCCAAGAAGGTAGCAAATGTTGCCATGTATCTTCAGGGTGATGCTAAACTCTGGTGGCGAGTGAAGTACGAAGCCATCAGGGCCGGTGAAGATGCTCTAGAGACATGAGCAGAACTGAAGGTATCCATACGCCAACAGTTCTTCCCCGAAAATGTTGAGTACAATGCAAGGAAAAAACTACGGGAGCTCCACCAGACCAAATCAGTGCGGGATTACGTGCGAGAATTCTCCGCGCTCATGCTGAACATCCGTGACATGGGGGACAAGGACAAGATCTTCACATTCATGGAAGGGTTGAAACCTTATGCCCGCATGGAGCTGCAAATACAAAGGGTAGAAACCCTACCCAAGGTGATCCAAGCAGCAGAATTCCTTAGGGACTATCAAGTGGAAACTCAGAAGGATAGGCTTCAACCGCTTGTCCGAGCGGGATACAAAGGAGGCCGGTCTAACCATGGTAGCCCTAACAGAAGTGGGGGAGACCGGAGTGCTACCAAATCTAAGACTCCTTCCTCAAGCAGCAACAGTGTTGCCTCAAACAACAATGATGGGGGAGAAAACCCCTTCAGGATGCCGTCATTGCGGCGGGCCACATTGGAATAATGAATGCCCACATGCACAGATAAACTCCCATCAAGATTTTGATGATGGGACAAATGATGAATCAGATGATGCGGAGTAGACCGAACCAGTAAGTGCCTTCAATGCAATTGTTGGTTCTATTTCTGACGAATTAGCGGAAACCAGTGCTGGTATCCGTAAAAAGAAGGACCCTTGCCCAATCACTAAGAAAGGGAAAAAGAAGACGAATGAGAGAACTCCTCTTAAACAAGAGAGACCTTGATGTTCGTTGAACTGAAGGTGAATGGCAAACCCATTCGAGCGATGATAGATACGGGTGCTACCCACAACTACTTGGCCTCAACTCAGGTGGAGCGTCTTGGTATAGTTGTAGGAAAGGGCATAGGTCATGCCAAGGCTATCAACTCACCTCTTAAACCAGTAGGTGGAATAGCCAAAGAAGTACCAGTGAAGATGGGTCCTTATGAAGGAAAATTCAACTTGCGCGTGGCGATCATAGATGACTTCGAGTTGATAGTTGGGCTGGAATTCTTGAGGAAAACCAACACCATGCCCGTACCATATGAAGACATGCTTCTGATGATGGAAGCAAACAGGGCCAAGCCCTGCATTATCCCGTGCATGCCCATGAAGATGGCCGTTGAGAACATCTCGGCCTTACAATTGAAGAAGGGAGTCAAAAGACATGAACCTACGTTCATGGATACCCTATGCATTGATGAGGTAGAAAGCTCATCGGGTCCCATCCCTACATATGTAAAGGAGATACTACTGGAGTTTGAAGACGTCATGCCACAGGAGATGCCAAAGCGACTCCCGCCTAGGCGCACTGTGGACCATGAGATTGAGTTGGTGCCGGGTGCGAAACCACCTGCCCGGGTGCCTTATAGAATGTCACAAACCTGAACTCACGGAGCTTCAGATACAGTTGACGGAGATGCTAGACACAGGGATCATTGTACCCTCCAAGTTCCCATACGGGTCCCCTGTGCTATTCCAAAAGAAACTTGATGGTAGTCTACGACTCTGTATGGATTATCAGGCTCTAAACAAAATAACTGTGAAGAACAAGTATCCTATTCCGCTCATGGCAGACATGTTCGATAGATTGGGGGTGCGATGGTGTTCACGAAAATTGACCTGAAGACAGGGTATTGGCAAGTTCGAATTGCTAAGGGTGATGAACACAAGACGACCTGTGTGATAAGATATGGGTCATTCGACTTCTTGGTTATGCCGTTCGACTTGACTAACGCTCCAGCCACATTTTGCACCCTGATGAACCAGGTCTTCTGAGAGTACATTGACGAATTCGTGGTGGTCTATTTGGATGACATTGTGGTTTACAGCCAAACCCTGGAAGAACACCTAGAGCACTTACGGAAGGTCCTAGCCCGGTTGCGGGAGCATGAATTATATGCAAAGCTATCCAAGTGCTCCTTTGTTCAAAAACAGATCAACTTCCTCGAACATGTCATTGAGGAAGGGCGGATCAAGATGGACCAGCAAAAGATCCAAGCTATCACAGATTCTCCACCGCCCAAGGATATCCACGCCTTGAGGGCGTTCCTTCGCCTATGCAATTTCTATCGACGTTTTCTAAAGAATTACTCCCTTATCGCAGTGCCATTGACAGAACTCCTAAAGAAGGTCATACCTTGGGATTGGGGACCCAGGCGAGCGGAGGCCTTCAACTCACTAAAAGCGCCTATGTCTAGTAGCCGCGTCTTGCCCCTCCTAGATTTGGCCAAGAAATTCGAGGTACAAACGGATGCTTCTGACTATGCTCTTGGCAGAGTCTTACTACAAGACGGGCATCCCGTAGCCTACGAGATCCAGAAGCTGAAGGATACAGAGCAGCGCTATGCCGCCCACGAGAAAGAATTATTGGCTGTCGTTCATTGCATACGCCTTTGGAGGCATTATCTGTTGGGATCCCCATTTGTGGTCAAGACAGATAACACAGCTGTTAGTCATTTCATGACCCAGCCGAAGCTGAATGGCCGACAGGACCGGTGGTAGGAACTCCTAGCAGAATTTCACTTAAACCTAGAGTACAGAAGTGGGAAGACTAATCATGTTGCTGATGCATTCAGTCGGAGAGCTGACCTAGCATCAATGTGCCTAGTCTCCACCCTAAGGGGGAGCGAAGTAGCTACCACCATAAAAGACCAGATACAGGATCTACTCATCAAGGATCCTGCTGCACAGTATTTGGTTGATCTAGTAGGACATGGCAAAACTCGCCAGTTCTAAATGGAGGATGGTTTCCTGAAGGTAAAAGGGAACCGACTTTATGTTCCTAAAGGAGGAGATCTGAGAAGGACTCTTCTGGCGGAATGTCACGTCATTTTGTGGGCAGTCCATCCCGACGAAGAACTACCCATGGCATTACTTAGTTGTGCATATTATTGACGTCAAATGGCTGATGATGTCGCTCAGTATGTGAGGACTTGTGTAGTATGCCAGAAGGACAATTCCAACTGCTTGATACAAGCGGAACTCTTGGAACCACTAGCTGTCCCAAAAAGACCTTAGGAAAACGTGTCTCTGAATTTCATCACCGGATTGCCCAAGGTCGGAGATCTCACAACTATCTTAGTTGTGGTGGATCGGTTTTCCAAGTATGCCACCTTTATTGCAGCACCACAATATATATCAGCAGAAGATACAGCTCGACTCTTCTTCTCTCACGCCGTCAAATATTGGGGACTGACCAAAGACATCGTTAGTGACCGCGACTCACGCTTCACTAGCAACTTTTGGACCCAACTATTTAAGTTCCTCGGGTCAAAATTGAGTCATAGCTCAAGTTTTCATCCGCAATCCGATGGCCAGAGGGAGCGGTTCAATGCTATGTTGGAGGAATATCTCCGCCACTTTATTACTGGATCGCAGAAGAATTGGGTGAAGCTTCTGGATGCTACTCAACTATGTTTCAATTCACAAAAGAGCTCTAGTACAAACAAAAGCGTTTTTGAAATTATTACCGGGCAGCAACCGCTACTCCCACACACTGTGAATGCACCAAACATGTCAAAAACTTCCCGAGGTGCTAGATTCTCAAAAAAATGGAAGCAAAATTTGGAGATAGTGCGGAGCTACTTGGTCAAAGCCCAAAAGCGGATGAAGAGGCATGCTGATCAAAATCGTCGCTTTGTTGAATACCAAGTAGGAGACAAAGTGATGGTCAAAATTCCAAAGCGGTACTTGTTTGCAGGGGTCCATGACCCTCGCCTATTGCAAAAATACACTGGACCCTTGTCCATTGAAAGGCGCATTGGGAAAGTTCCATACTGGGTGGATACCCCAGCTTGGTGGAAAATCCATCCCGTCTTCCATGTCAGCCTTCTGAAACCTTTTCGGGAAGACACGGAGGACCCTTCACGGAGCCAACTCATAATACCCAGTATTCGAGGCCCCAATTCAATCGGAAAAAGGTGTGCTGAAGCCATACTTGATGATCGGGTGACTCACGCCTCAAGGAAGGATCACCAAGAGTTTTTGGTGAAATGGCAGGGTTGTGATGCAGAGGAGAATACTTGGGAGAGGGGAACAAACCTCAAACCCTACATGAGCCTAATTGAAGATTATCTTGCAAGTAAGGCACCGAGGACGTCGCCAACTCAGGTGGGGAAGAATGTCATGGACGGCTTTCTAGCCATTCCCAATTGACCCCTTGGACGCGCCCCGTGGCGTCCTGGCAAGCCTCCCAACGCCTAGAGTCACGGACGGCCCCGTGGTCTTGGCCGCGCCAAGTGACAAGCACGCATGTGCCTCTGTCGGCCCACCAATATCCCTCGCCAGCGCCCAGCCGAAGGCAACTGCCAACAGCGCCGTGCGCGCAGACAACGCCGCGCGCTCAGATTGTGATGCCTAAGACAAAGTTGCTGATAACAGACCTGTTTCTACCTTGTAGAAAACTAAGTCCTTTTCGTTGTAAATATAGAGTAGTTTTATTCCATATATTTCCATTATGATTCTCTAGCTTATTTAAGTCAAGTCTTGTAACTTTGATTTATTTTTTTTAAGCATTATTAGAGGGATCAAACAATCAAAAACTTTCTAGCAAGCAATTCTCTGTACTAGTGTCTCTCCCCCTTGACACCGCGTTGCCTTCTTTTGTAATAGCTTTTATTAATGCAATCAAGTTTTCTTTCAATTCTCATTACTGTTCTCTCAATTGTTCTTGACATTGGTTTTCTCGTACGACACTGACAATCTTGTCTAGCGTACGGAGGAGACCTCAGTTGGCGGAAAGCAACTGCACTGACATCAGTTGCTTAGCCTTACGTCGCCCTTCCAAGGAATCTCAGGAAGGCGTCGCGTAACAGTTGGTATCAGAGCCTAGGCTCGACATCGGACGAGGGAACGCACTGTCATTACCACCATTTCTGACCATGGTGAATTATGGGGACCGCATTGCGACCCTTGAAGAGACGGTTGACGTATTACGTCCCATCGTAAATATGGTGCCTGAACTACAAACCAGCCTAGTGCAAAGGTTGGACGACCTGGACCGCAGAATGCTCCAGGTCGAAATTGATATTGAAAACATGAGTCGTGACTCTGAAATATAGAACAACTCCATCATTGAGAATGAGAGCAAGAAGACAGATAGGTGGCCTAGCAATAGAAGTTTTTGCAAGTGTTGAGCCATGATAGAAGCTCTTTTTCCTTGGGAGACATTCCTGCGTCAAAACAAACACTTAAAATGGAGATCTTCTCCAAATGAATATCACATTTGGCTCCCCACCATGTCCTACCATGTCACGTGCACACATACATAGCTAAAATAAAGTAACTATGTAGCAAAGTAATATATTTAACCAAAATAATCACCATCGTAGTATCCAAAAAGGGAAAAAACCTGTACTCATTATTGATATAAAAATATTAATCAACAAACCTGACAATGCTCATCCCAAACTAATTTGGGGTCAGCTACGAGCGGAACACATAAAAATTATTATAATTAGACTATTTTTACAGGGTTCTGGACCAACCCACTCCTTTTGCCACGGTTTGAAAAGGCTACCTGTAGCTAAAAGAGCAAACATTAATAGCTCCAGGAAGATCAACACTAACAAAAAGTTAAAAACACACCTACTGACATTAAAGAATCATGTAATTTGAACAACTGAAGATACAACACCTATTGGGTTTTAACTTGAAATATAATTCCACGAATAAAGCCATTAGGATCTTTTTTTTCTTTCCTGTCTATCATCTTTGTTATTCATTTCAGCATCAAGAATGCATAGTACAATAATGAAACTAACTAATTGACGTTTATTATACTCAAAATTCCCCACGAATATAGGCTCATATTCGACTCCCTGCTATTCTTTACCTGAAACACATCATCAACAAATGATTACAAGTACACTTCTCCTCGCGATAAATTAATAAACTGCTTCACTACATGCCAATTGCAAACTATATGAATTCTATGTAGCAATTAGAAGTCAACTACAACTAGAAGACATGCCCCAATCTATATGAATTCTATGTAGCAATTAGGAGAACATAAAAGATTTACTAGAAAACCCAATGAAAGCATGTCTTGTAAGTTCTAAAAGGGAACAAGAACAGCTCAAATAGGTACTTTTGCTCTGAATATTACCTAATTTGGGCCCGTTTCCAATCTGCTTCGTTGCAATACCATATGAGAAAATGATGCCACAGGACAACACATTAAGAGAAATTGACAAATTTATAGCTTTATATTAGGTTTGACAAAGACAGCCCAAATCATAAGCCAAATCTTAAAAAAGCTATTTTCTTATTTTTTTCTCTCATCCGTTTGCTTCCCCTCCCTCCCTCTTCCCATCTTGTTTAAAAGACCACAACTTCAGATAAGTTAGTAAAAGATGGAAATCTAAGGCTGCGAACGGGTAATTCCGTTTCTTGGGTGGCTTTTTTTTTACAATAATAAAATAACGATAAATTTCACCCCCCCCCCCCCCCCCCTTCCCTGCCCCTCTCTTCTTCTGGATTTTATTTTATTTTACGGATTTCTCATCTTGTACATCAATGTATTTCTAGCATATATATTTTTGTATATAATTATGTCTTATACACTAAGATATACAAGGAAAATATGTTTTTGATATTCATTTTAACTTACACAAACAAAAGAAAATAAATTTATGATATATTTTTTGGTATACACGTTATTTGATATGTTATACATTGTGATATACAAATAATATAACTATTTTGTTGGATTAGACGAGTGGGTATGGTTAGAATTGGTTGAAAACACTAGGCAATGCTATGTACAATATTTGAGCAAGATTAGAAGTGATTTAGACTTGTTTCAAGTAAAAACTTGGACTTAATGCAACTATGATATGTGTATATCACGTTATATATTGTGTACATAAGTGTATATCACGCGCATATTTTCATTCATATTGTATATCGTGTATATCACAAACAGATTTTCATGAATATACATAGATACACGTGATATACATGGGGATACGCACATGTGGAGTCTTGAAACTTGAGTTCTCAAGCTGAAAGTCAACTCAAATTTACCTCAAATTTTTTGTTCCCTGAGATGTTGCTAAGCTATTGCAACAATAACCAATTAGAATTTACAATACTTTTTAAAATTCAAACTTCAGAATCTCTTCTCACACTTTAATAATGGGGTTGTTGAGCTTTCTCGTTGAGCGTGTATGCCTTTATACTCTAATTCGATGAGGGGCAGAGAGACGTGATGAGAAAAGGGTGGTTGGGTAACAACAGAACTTTGGGTTTGGATTGGTTCACAGCAGAATCTTGGATGACTTTTGGACTTGGTTTTCTAATAGACTCAAGTCACGATAGAATTTTGGAAATTGGTAGAATTGTTTTTGGCTATAAAATAGAGAAAATCTCACTTTATACCTATTAAGTCCAAACTATTTACCCTTTCATACCTAAGCCCAAAGAATTTACTTTTTCTACATATATGGCCTAAACTACTTACCTGCACCCAATCCCCTTTCCCTTTTTAATTTCTCTAAACAAGTAGAGTCCCACACTCCAGACGTTCCTTTCCCCTTTCAAAAAACACCTATAGATTAGTCTTTTTAGTGGATGATGAAAATTCAGTACATACCCGTGCATTTACCTCTTTTTTTTGGAATTTTCTATATAAATTTCAAAAGATAATTTTTCATATTATTTTACATATGTTTCACTCTAGAATCCTCTTTCTATATTAGTATATTTTTCTTTTGTGTATTTATTTATTTTTCTGAACCTATGTGTTGTTGTGGTTATATATTAAGCTCTCCAGATCTGAATTTTGTATGTATTTGAATATCCACCATTGTTGGGCTTGAAACTCTTGAATTTAAAATTTTTATTTTGAATATTTTTTGTTTGATTCAAAGTGGGTGTTATTAAATATTGCTTATAGTGCCTTCTGGAAGTTCATACTGACATTTGATCTCATTTGGAGCTAATCTGAGGTGATTTAGATCGAATTTATCAGCTGAAAATCGAAGAAAAATATAGTTATCCAATAATATACCGCTACGGTATACAAATATAAGAGTATATAGCTATACTGTAATGGTATACTGTAATAATCGAAAACATAGTTACCCAATAGTATACCGCTCTGTAGGAGTATATAACTATACTGCAATAGTATACCGTTATGATATACAATATACTATAATGGTATATTATAATAATATGCAATATATTGCAACAGTATGTTGCAATGGTATACAATATACCATAATAATATATTTTGGTTGCTATTTTTTGAATCACCTAGATGCTATTGTGTAAAGCTAAAGTCATGGTTATAGTAATATTATATTGTTTTAGAATATAATATAATAAAATAATATACCGTAATAAATAAGTTATTTTTTAAGTTTTTTAATTTTTTTCGACTAGGTCCCTACAAATGTTTTCTTAAATGAATTTTTGATGAAGTTCCATAAAAATAATATTAATTGTATAAGAAGTAGGTATCAGAAAACATAAAATAGTAATATACCTATTTGGTATATTTATATGCAGTTTTTGTATACTATTATGACAAGTATTTTATAATAACATTAATATTAATATGCCATTTTATTATACTAATATACCATCTTATTATAATGATACATAATTTTGGATCCTATGTGCTAGAAGTATTTTCAGTAATACATATATTTAAAAAGAGAAAAAAATAAAAGATAAAAAGAAAAAGATAAATAAGATATACTATATAGGTTTTTTTTTTTATAATTGATACGGAGAAAAAGAAAAATATGAAATAAATAAGGGGAAAAAAATACTCTATTAGTTTTTTTTAATTATATAACAAAAGAAAAAAATAAATAAAGAGAAGGATCAAGTGAGTGTTGATCATCAATAAGCATTCTATGGTCCATGGAATAGGTAGACCGGGTAAATACTTTGGTTTAGGTAGAAGCAGGTAAATTATTTGTGTTGGATAGGTATTTGTGAATTTATCCCTATAAAATACTGATTTTTAAGTTGAAAAGTGAATTTGGCTAGCGAGTGCCAATACTCATAAATTGTCCTTTTCTTTAATGTCATTTACAAGGTTAAGTTGCAACGTAGTGTCAATAACCCATACCGTACGGGGGGTCAAAGCCTAGTTCATTGTGATGGTCTTTTTTCGGGCTGGCTGGATGAGGGCCAGATCCCTTTTTGTTTTGGAGTTTATTGATTTCGTGGTAGAAATGACACCAGATAGTCATTCTAATGAGCTGCTATTTAAAAAATGGATCTTTCCACAAATAGCCGGTCTTATTCATTATTTACTTTTTCTAGTCATATACGTAGATTATAGATTGTTATACATAATTATACACATATAATACATAAATTATGCATATATTATACCTCTACAAGCTATTTTTAGTTTAAGCAGTTGGATGAGCAGCTATTTGGATTAATTTTTCTTTTAAAAATTAATCAGTGCATCCTGATTTTAAGTTTTCCAGTTTCATATTTGTCCTAAATTGTCCTGGAGTTAAGATTTCTAGTTTAAAATTTAAGGACAAAATAAGTGCTGGTTAATCTCTAAATAATATCTCTAAAAATGGTTATTTGTGCACTTGCACCGATTTCGTGTCACTGTTTAAGTTTGAAAGAATTACGTATTTAATCACTTGGAACGGCAGCCCAACTAAAATGGCCTAGGTTTGAAGATTTTACCCGGTTTGGCCTAGGTTGTATAGAGTTTGAAAGAAACTTTTCAGTCTTTATCCCATTATTAAAGACATACTTCTAGGTTTTTTTTTCTTTTTTTCTTTCTTCTTTCCCAGCATACTCAATCTCTCTTCACTCGCCTCTCTCTTCGTCCTCCCTAAAAATTACATAACTTTTTTGTACACACTCGTTATAATCCTCGCATTCTATGTCAATTAGATTTCGATTTTTGAGTTAATTGACAAAAAGAAGTTAAGGAACCACAATAAAATTTGGCATATCAGTCCAAAAACTATCAGATCTGGCCTAAAACTATTAGATCTTGCCTAAAAGAGCATCTCTGGTGACCTCGTCTCATGTTTTCTTATTTCTCTTAGTTTTTGTTTCATCCTTTGCTACTGGTGAAGCCCAGATTTGAATGCCAAAACCTCACGGGAAAAATTCAACACCAGCAACCACCGAAAACTATAATGTGGTGATGGACAGAAGCTGTTTTCTAATTTGTATAGGTAATGTTTATACACACTTATACAATATTGTATAAGTGTGTATATATGCGTACAATGTTGTATAAATTAGTTGTACAGGTAGTTATACATAATTTGGTGATGGACAAAAGGTGTTTTCTAGTGTAAATTTGTATAGGTAGTGTTTATACACACTTATACAATATTGTATAAACATGTATAAGTGTGTATATGTGCATACAATGTTGTATAAATTAGATATATTTTTAATGCATAAGTGTATATACATTGTACGCGTATAATAGACATCCATGGCTGTTTGAAACTTTCTTCTTTTTTTCTTCTTTGTCTTATTTTTCTGAATACATTATTAGAGACTATATATACAAGTTTATACAAAGTTATACATCATTATACATGTAATGCACATGTGCAGTTAAATCTAAAATTAAAATTTTATATGTTCAATCTATGTATAAATCGACTTTTCTTGTTGATTTATTTGCAAAATCATGAATGTGCAATAGTTTTTTCAATTTTTATTTTTTATTTATGTTATTTGGAACTTGGAAAAGAATAAAATTTATGGTTTTCAAGTTGCATAATATATGAATTTGAATTTTTTGTAGCTGGAATAGGAATATATACAAACTTGGGGAAGAAGAATAAAAAATCACCGAATTTTTGTGCTTGAAGATCTGCAGAATAAAAAATATACTTATTTTTCAAACTTTGGCCTATTGTTAATGGGATACAGATTTGTAAAGTTGTAACTGGGTTATTCTGCTGCAATGTATATATGTGAACTGTATTTTTATGTAATTCTCCCTTTAAGTTTTTACTTTGTTTAAATATTATTTGCAAAAATAGTTATGGGTCAGAATTTGGCCACATGTCAAGAGTTTTGATCGATGGGAAACTTCCTTGCTTGCACTTGTCCAATTTTTTGTGTCATAACTTAGAAACGAACACGAGCCCTAATGAGAAACTCTCTTGCCTTGCCTCTTCAAGCGTTTTCTTGCCCCCATCTTATTCAATTGTCAATTTTTTTTTAAAATTATGATGTACCTATTATGAAATTGACTAATTTTGCTACTCTTTTTCGGACAATTATATCATAGGAATACTATTTAAAGCTTGGACAAATTTTAACAGTCTTGCTATTAAATCTACGATAAAAGCTTATGGAACTGAATGTTTGAATTATTTTATCATACATATTGAACAATTAATTTAACATGAGTATGTAACATTGTTTGCCAATCATAACTTGCCTACGGCAGTGACTTGAGTCACATATACACATTTTGATATGAGATAAAATTAAAAAAATGTTATATATCAAGTAGAAAAACATAGTCAGAACCGTTTAAATAAAACAGAAAGATTGTACGCATAACTACGATAGATGAATGTGTTAGACATAAATTTTAATTGCATACCAAAATCTTGAACATGATAATCTTACATATAATCGTTATAGAAAACATACCTGAATCGTAAGCCATCATCGTGAAGCGGAAGCGTTAATTGGAATTGGTTTCTCGCTCCTTGCCCTAGCTTTCGTTACTGCCGTCTTTAGTGATGGAAGAGAGAATAGAAAATACGGTAACCCTATTGTGGGGAGAGGACTAATTTATAGAGGTTCTCACTTAATCCGGTACGTCCATCAACTCATCAAGTAACCAATCGGACGGATAAAATTTGATCATTAATTAAATATTAATTATGGGCCTTAAAATTATTGGGACACATATACGTAGGGAAAAAATAACTTATATTCTCTCATTTGGCCCAATAATAACATAATATTAATATTTAATAATATAAACATTAGTTGCGCATAAACAAATCTCTTCTAAATGTCCATCATAAATACCATAATACGATAAACTACTAAATGTGAGTTATGTCGGTTATATATAATTTGTTTACATACTTCCTTCCATATACTACAACATTAGCAACTCATCGTACCAGGTCCATAAGCTATAAAATATTATGGTCCACAATAATGTCTCATTGAGACTTATCATGTAATATCTCAAAACAATAATGTGTACACTATTATGTAAAACAGAAAATCATTAATGTATATCAGAAACACATAAATGAGCTCAGAGTGTCAAAACAACATAAATACATCAGTTATAAATACAGTCAAGACACATTCTATGTACAAGTTCTTTAAATATCTTTGGCTGTAAACCTTTCGTTAACGGATCTGCAATCATGAGATCAGTTCTAATATGCTCAAGTGACACTCTTTGTTTCTGAACTTCCTCCTTGACGGTAAAGTACTTTAATTACATATGCTTGGCACCTTTGGAGTACTTATCGTTCTTGGAGAAGAATACTGTTGCAGAATTATCACAGTAAATTTTCAGTGGCTTGGTAATGATGTCGACAGCCTAAGTCCTGAAATAAAGTTTCACAGCCATAATGCATGAATTGTGACTTCAAAACATGCCACAAATTCTGCTTCCATCGTGGATGTAACAATGACAGACTGTTTGTCACTCTTTCATGATATTGCTCCTTCAGCTAATTGGAACAAATAACCAAACGTAGACTTTCTAATGTCAATAAAACTATCGAAATCTGAATCCGAGTATCCAACAACTTCCAAACGCTTGGATCTCCTATACATGATCATGTAATCTTTCCTTCCTTTGAGGTACCTTAAAACTTTCTTTGCAGCTTTCCAGTGATCAATTCCTTGGTTACTCTGATATCTTCCTAGCATTCCGACCGCACAACTAATATCCGGTCTTATGCAAGTCTGAGCATACATCAGACTACCAATAATAGAAGAGTAAGAAATTGATTTCATTTCTTTTTCGTTCTACATCATTCTTAGGGCATTGCATGAGACTAAATTTATCCATTTTTTTAATTGGAACAATTCCTGCTGAACAGTTGTGTAGGCATATAAATTTTAATTAAATCCATAAAAGAATTTAGATTATATTTTAAAATTCAAGATATATTGGTCCAAATAAATATTATGGGCTAATATAATTGAATTAATTATATAGGTCCAATATATATGGATCAAAATAAATAAGTTTTAATCTATTGGGCTAAAGTGATGAGTCAAATTCATTAGGCCCAAGATTTCATCTTCCTAGAGGCCCAAATGGATGCCCACGTGTGAAATGACGTGGCACGCCAAGTCAAGTGGAAGAGCCAATAGGATCGTGACACGTGTCAAAATGAAAAAGCATACCAAGTCACATTAAAAGGCCAATGAAATCATGCCACATGTGCAAGTGACATGTTCTGGCCAATCAACTATGGCCATGTCATACTTTGATTTGATTGGTCGGAAAGAGTTTGTTCTTTTCATAACTCTTCCCTCCCACAACTATAAATAGGGGTCTTCATAACCCAGAAAAGACACCGGAAGTTATAACAAGAAGCAAGAGGGAGCTCGTGGATCAAACACCGCGGATTTCTCTAAAAGTTACAAGCATTCAAGTGTTTTAAGGATTAAAATATCAAGACGAAGATTCAAGAACAAGCTGCAAGCCCTTGGATTAAAAGTACGTCAAGATCAAGCTTCAAGCACTTGGATTAAAATCAAATAAAATTCAAGACTAAGCTCGGAAACTCTTTAATTTACAACTGAAAAGAAGAATCAGAGGATTCATAGAGATTGTAACACTCAAATATTTGAAATTACATACTACGATTGTTGCGATATTTTTCGGTTTTGATTTTTATTTTCTCGATGCAATTTATTGTCTACAAATTCTGGCGCGCCCAGTGGGACAATCTCTGCCTCTCATCTCAACTTTTCAATCACCAAAGTTCAAGAACAACGAAATGGCTTCCAAGAAAATCAACTCCAGTTCAACTTCTGCCAAGGCTGCTAATTCCAGGTTCTATGCTAATGTGGAAAACATACTCGAAGTTACCTTTGGAAGCTTTGGACCAGTTACGAGGAGCAAAGCAAGCTCGTTAGGACAACAAGCACCCCAAGTGCCATCCGCATCTACCCATGTTTTCGGATCTTCATCCTCAAAAGGATCAAGATCTTCCACAAATGCACCTGAAGGAGGAAACGAAGTTTCTGAAAAGATCAAGAAAACTCTTGCTCTACTTGACCTCTCCGGATCCAAGCACTCTAATGTGAAGGAAGATGGTGACACTTCAAGTGATGGATCATTCCCACTTACACCACATAGCGTGAGCCAATCAAGGATCAATCTGTGTGAAAATCCATGATACTCTCCATCGTCCATGATAATCATGCAAGCCATGGTGACAAACACTTCATCTATGGAGGAGCAATTGGCAAACTTGACGGAAGCAACCGCTGGCTTGACCAACTGCATGCAAAATCAAGATGCTAGAATCGACAAGCTAACTGATAGGGCGGGAATCTTGATGGAAGAAGAATCCGCCCATGCACCTGGCAAACTCCCAGAAGTTCAAGAGATTGATCCTCCCCCACGACAAGTTGCATCCACTAAGGAAATTTCAGTCTCTTAGGAAGGGATGATTCAAATCGATCAACTGAAGGAGTTCATCGAAGGAACTATTAAAAACAAATATGAAGTTTGCTTCCAAGTCCTCCTTTACCTATGCAAAGTCGTACACTTCAAGGATCGATATGTTGAAGATGCCTGCTGGCTATCAACCTCCAAAATTTCAACAGTTTGATGGCAAAGGCAATCCAAAGCAACATGTGGCGCACTTCGTTGAGACATGCAACAATGCTGGGACTTATGGAGATTACCTCGTCAAACAGTTTGTCCGCTCATTAAAAGGAAATGTTTTTGATTGGTACATGGACCTTGAGGCTGTATCTATTGATATCTGGGATCAACTAGACCAAGAATTCCTCAATCGCTTTTATAGCACGAGACGTACTGTGAGTATGATAGAACTCACAAGTACTCGTCAATGGAAGAGTGAACCAGTTATCGACTTTATCAATCGTTGGAGGAATGCAAGACTCAACTGTAAAGACAGGCTTAGTGAAGCTTCTGGCATAGAGATGTGCATCCAAGGTATGCATTAGGTATTGCACTACATCTTGCAAGGTATCAAGCTAGCACATTTGACGAACTTGCAACTCATGCCCATGACATGGAATTGAGCATGGCCTCTGCTGGAAATGAAAGGCTGCACATTTATGAACCTCACAAAGGGAACGACAAGAAAGAATCAGAAAATGGAGCAAGTTTGTACCAAGATATGAAAATAAAGAAGCTATGAATGTCAACACATCACCTGTGAAGTTCACGATGAAGGTGAGCAAGAAGCAGAGTATGAAATCCACTTCGTTTCAAGATAAGCCAAGTGGAAAGTTGACTCTAAAAGAAATGCAAGAGAAAGAGTACCCATTTCTGGATTCTGATGTGCCAGCTATTTTTGAAGAACTCCTCAAGTTAAATCTCATTGAGTTTCCGGAGATGAAGCGACCAAATGAAGCTGAGAAAATCGATGACCCAAATTACTTCAAATATCATCGACTTGTGAGCCACCCTCTGAAGAAATGCTTTGTCTTCAAGGACAAAGTTATGGACTTGGCTCGTGAAAAGAAGATCGTGCTTGAAGATGAGAAAGCAAGCGCAAACCAAGTCTCTATCATATTTGACTCATTTAATTCAGACGAATTATGTAAAGTTGAAGACGGTTAACCTGAGGACGATGAAGGTTGGACGTTGGTGACTCATCCTAGGAGCCACAAAAGGAGCCCACGAAAAGGATCAATGGAACAAACAACAATGAAAATAATGGTGAAAAGTCCTAGGAGATGGAATCCAATTAATCATGAAAATAAAGCAAAGTGGAGGTGCATCACCCTAAAAATCCACGATATCTGGTGACCTTGGAGGAGTTTTTACCAAGTTGGTTTCGCACGAAAATTTCCCATAGGAGTATTGATGCCTCTTGTTGCCATGTTGACAAAGGGAAAGAAAAGAGTGATGACCTACCGTTGGCACCATACTCAGAAAATCTAATAGAGTCCACTCCTCAAGAAGTTAATGCTTGTGAGGAAAAAGTCACGTTCACAAATGACGATCTTCTGCTAGGTGACACTCCTCATAACCGCCCATTATACCTAGTTGGCTATATGCGTGATGAAAGGGTAAATCGAATTTTTGTTGATGGAGGATCCTCAGTGAACATTTTTCCAATTCGCAATGTGAAAGAACTTGGTATTACCATGAACTAACTCTCAAAAAGTCGTGTGATGATCCAAGGATTCAACCAAGGGGGGCAAAGAGCCATAGGCGCGATCAGGATGGGAATCACTATTGAAGATATGCAATCAAGTGCATGGATGCATGTGATCGATGCAAAGACTTCATACAATATTTTGTTTGGAAGGCCTTGGATACATGAGAATAAAGTAGTTCCATATACCTACCATCAATGTTTAAAATACTACGAGGGTGAAGTCGAGAAGAAGATAGTTGTTGATGATGAGCCATTCACCGAGGCAGAGTCAGACTTCGCCGATGCAAAGTTCTACTTGAAGAACCGCATTGTGAAGGAGCTAAAAATTGATGATGGCATGAAAATAAAGAATGACGAGCCCATAACCAAAAGAGCTGAGGTGACTATTAGTAAAGCCAAAGTCGTTACTGAGGAGGTACAAACCCAACGTGAATAAATCTCATAGAGGGGATATTGCATCTTATGGCAATAAAGTAAGTCCTAAGCTCCAATATGTCCCTAAAAGGAAGAAAGACGAGGGCGAATCATCTAATCCCCAAACCAACACGCTGAAGGAGTTAACTCTTCCAGTAAAACGAATTGAGGCAGTAAAGTTGTCCTCGAAGCCGTTTGCAGGGTTTGTAGCCCAAAATCGTTTGTAGAATGTGGCACTCCCTACAAAGCGAATAGATGAAGGTTTTGATCCTAAAGCTTACAAGATATTTGCGAAAGCTGGATACAATCCCGATGAGCTGTCAAAGTTAGGGAAGCTCCCATCAGAAGCTGCAACGAGGCAACCACGTGAAGGTTTGGGATACAAGCAATTGTCACCAGTGCGCATCTCAATAAGGAGGGCGAGTAGCAATTATATCACTGTAGAAGACGAATCTGCCTCTTCTAATGGGCTTTCCGTCTTTGCCAAACTTGGAAAATCAACTATGAGAACTTCCGTATTTGAGAGATTGGATCCATTAAAGAAGGGGAATAAGTTCCAGAGAAGTTATCGAAATACAAGAACACCCGCTCCGCTCCGCCCAAAATCCAGAAGATCTCTAAAGATTTCCAAAGTTTGGTTCCTTCTAGAATGAGGCGACAAACAAAAGTCATGGTTTCTTGTGATGAAGTACTGAAAGTGAAGCCATACACTGTAGTCTATACTAAAGAACGTGATGGCGACGAAGAAAGTGTGGGTTCTTCGTATCATGTCACTATACAAGGCGAGAACGGTGTTCCATCTTCAATGGAGGATAATGCAGAATTGGAGGATGTTTCACCATGTTATCACATATCCTTCAACGATGGGGACCCTTAAGAAGATGAAGATGTGAAATATGATCCACCTAAACTTGAAGAAAGAGTGAAGACGACAGTTGATGTCTTAAAAGAAGTTAACCTTGGCACCGATGAAGAACCAAGACCCACATACCTAAGTGCTTTACTAGAAGCTGATGAAGAGAATACTTATATTGGGTTACTCAAGGAGTTCAGGGACATCTTCACTTGGATTTACAAAGAGATGCATGGCTTGGACCCGAAAGTAGCAGTCGATCACCTCGCAGTAAAAAATGGTGCTCGCCCTTTTAAACAAGCTCAAAGGCGTTTTAGGCCGGGCTTGGTTCCCTTGATTGAAACTGAAGTTAACAAACTCATCGAAGCTGGCTTTATTCGTGAAGTTAAATACCTAACATGGGTTTCAAGTATTGCCCCTGTAAGGAAGAAAAATGGCCAGATTCAAGTGTGCGTTGACTTTAGGGATCTTAACAATGTGTGTCTAAAAGATGAGTTCCCGCTTCCCATTCTAGAACTGATGATCGATGCTACTACTGGGTACGAGGCAATGTAATTTATGGACGGTTCATCAGGCTATAACCAAATTCGCATGGCGCCAAAATATGAAGAGCTTACTGTATTTCTTACCCCCAAGGGTATTTATTTCTACAAGGTAATACCTTTTGGCTTGAAGAACGCTGGTGCTACTTACCAAAGAGCTATGCAGAATATCTTTGTTAACCTTCTCCACAAGAATGTCGAATGCTATGTTGATGACTTGGTGGTGAAATCAAAGAAAAGCGACCACTTGAAAGACCTGAGAATGGTGTTTGAGTTGCTCCGGAGATACCAACTTAGGATGAATCCATTAAAATGCGCCTTTGGAGTTACCTCCAGAAAGTTCCTGGGTTTCATTGTCCGACATCGAGGGATTGAAATAGATCAAGCTAAAGTAGATGCAATCTTGAAAATGCCTGAGCCTCGCCGATATTCATGAATTGAAAAGTCTGCAAGGAAAGATAGTATACCTTAGGAGATTCATCTCAAACCTAGCTGGGAGGTGCCAACCATTCAGCCGCCTTATGAAGAAAGGTGTCCCTTTCAAATGGGACCAAGCGTGTCGCCATGCCTTTGAGAGCATTAAATCCTACCTGATGAAGCCTCCAGTTTTGGCAGCCCCTATACTTGGAAAGTCGCTGATACTATACATTTCAGCACAAAAAAGGTCTGTTGGAGCGTTGTTGGCCCAAGAAAATAGTAAAGGGAAAGAAAACTACCTTTACTACTTGAGCATGATGATGACACCAAATGAGCTGAATTATTCGCCAATTGAAAAGTTATGTCTGGCGCTAGTCTTCTCAATCCAAAAGTTGAAGCACTACTTTCAAGATCATGTCGTTCGTTTGATTTCTAGAGAAAATCCCATCAAGTTCGTGATGTCAAAATCTGTCCTCAGTGATAGACTAGTTAGGTGGTACCTCCAGTTTCAACAATTTGAAATCGTGTACATCCCACAAAAAGCTATAAAAAGACAAGCGTTAGCGGACTTCTTGGTAGATCACCCTATACCTGATGATTGGGAGCTAACTAACGAAATACCTGATGAGGAAGCCATGGTCATTGAAGTTCAGCCTCCATGGAAAATGTACTTTGATGGTGCTGCACATCACGGAGGAGCTGGTGCTGGCGTAGTATTTGTCACTTCTCAAGGTGAAGTTCTTCCCTACTCTTTTACGTTGACGCAACTATGCTCTAACAATGTTGCTGAGTATCAAGCACTAATACTTGGGCTTGAGATGACTGTCAAAATGAAGCAGTTACAATTGTAAGTCTTTGGTGACTCTCAGTTAGTGGTCAATCAGCTTTTGGGTAGTTACGAGGTCAAGAAGCCTGAACTACGCCCATATCATGATTACACAAAAAAGTTAATGGGGTGGCTCGGTGATGTGACTATTCAGCATGTGCCAAGGAAAGAAAATAAGAAGGTTGATGCTTTAGCTGCCCTGGCTTCATCATTAACCCTGCCTGATCAAACACAAGTTACTGTCTTCCAAAAATGGGTAGTACCGTTGCCAAATGAGGCTGAAGGTGAAAAAAATGAACTCAAGCATCTTGTCGTTGTTTCTGAAGTTGAGAAAGAATAATGGCGACAACCCATTACCGACTACTTATGCTATGGGATACTTCCAGAAAATCCGAGGAGAAGGAGTGAAATCCGTCGTCGTGCACCTCGCTTCCTTTACTACAAAGATACTCTATACAGAAGGTCGTTCGAGGGAGTACTCTTGCGATGCTTAGGGGAAGAAGAAGTACTCCAAGATTTGCAAGAGACACATTCTAGGGTATGTGGGTCACACCAGTCTGGACCAAAGCTCCACTTCCATATAAAAAGGATGGGATATTATTGGCCAACGATGGTAAAATATTGCTTGGACTATGCTCGAAGATGCAAGGATTGTCAATTCCATGCGAATTTTATTCATCAACCTCCTGAAGTGTTGCACCCGACTGTTGCATCCTGGTTGTTTGAAGCTTGGGAATTGGATGTTGTTGGACCACTGCCAAAGTCCTCTAGTGGACACCTATACATCTTGGCTGCAACTGACTACTTCTCAAAATGGGCTAAAGTTGTTGCTCTTAAGGAGGTGAAGAAGGAAAATGTTGCAAGTTTCATCCGAGTAAACATTATCTATCACTTTGGCATTCCTCGTTACATAATAACGAATAATGGCAAGTCGTTCGACAATAGGTTGATGAACAAGATTTGTGAAATCTTTGGCTTCAAGCAACGTAACTCTTCTATGTACAATGTTGCCGCCAATGGTCTAGCTGAGGCATTCAACAAGAAACTATGCAACTTGTTAAAGAAAGTCATCTCCAAATCCAAACGGGATTGTCATGACCGTATGGAGGAAGTTGTCCTATGTGGGCATATAGGACAACTCACCGCACGCCAACACAAACGACCCCTTATGCGCTCGTTTATGGAATTGAATCTGTCTTGCCACTTGAGCATCAAATACCTTCATTACGATTGCTATTCAAGAAGGGATCACTGATGAAGAAAATACTCGACTTCGATTAGCAGAGTTGGAGGCTCTCGATGAGAAGAGGTTGGAAGCTCAACAGAGTCTTGAATGCTATCAAGCTCGATTGTCTCGCGCCTTCAATAAGAGAGTTCGCCCGAGATCCTTTCAAGTAGGAGATCAAGTCCTTGCCATAAGAAGACCCATTATTACTTCTCATAAACCTGTAGGGAATTTCACTTCAAAATGGGATGGGTCTTATGTCGTGCAAGAAGCTTATTCAAGTGGGGCTTACAAGCTGGTTGATGCAGATGGCATGAGAATCGACCCTATCAATGGCAAGTTTCTGAAGAAGTATTATCCTTTATGTGCCTGCTCCTTGACGTATGATCCTAAATTGCATGTTCCTACATTCCTGGCCCATATGAGTCTAAACTGTATACGGCCCACCTAAAAAAAGAGTCTGCTAGGTTGAAAACCTCGAAAGAGGCGACCTAGGCAAAAGTTAGGACATATAAAAAAAAGTCCGCTAGGTTGAAAACCTCGAAAGAGGCGGCCTAGGCAAAAGTTAGGACATAAAAAAAAAGAACCCCATTCTGAACTATGATATTACTTGATCCTCTTCACCGAGGTACGTAGGCATATTAGAGTTTCATTCTGAGTTCAGTCGCATGAGTTCAAAAGATATATAGTGCCCCCATCGTGTTCGAATAAAGTACGATGAAATGTAATCCATTCAACCACCACTTGAAAATCGAGTTGAGATACCATTTTCTATTAAACTTTGGGTCCCATTTGATTTAAAGAGGGCAAGCTGCTATGGTAAATTGGTGTCTTCAATGAAATGATTAATATATTTTGGAGGTTTCCGAGCATTTGCATTGAAGTTCGGGGATCCGTTATTCCTTTACGTTCGCCAAAACGTCAAGTTATTTTGGTCAACCTTCATGACATTTCAAATTCAGTGAGACTTGAACCCAAGATATTTGGTAAGAATGAAGCTATTGAATTTCAATTTTTGAAAATTAAAAAGGGTCTTACAATCTCTAGGCTTCCACACCAAGATACAAAAATTTTTGGTGAAGTCGCACTAATATGGAACTGTCGGCATATCAGGAACCAAAATTGACTTCAAAATATTATCTGAAGATATCCTTAGGTATTAAGTTTTTCATTTTGGATATGTTATAGATTTAGAAATTAGGTTTTTAATGGATTAAACGGTTCGGGATTTCGACATTCCCATCAAGATACAAATACTTTGGTGAAGTTGTGCAAATCTGAAACTATCAGCGTGTCAGAATTTAAAGTTAGATTCAAAATAATATCTGGGATGATTCTCAAAGTGTTTGATTTCGAATTTTGGATATGTCTAATATTTTGAAGTCTAGTTTCCATGAAATTAAACGGTTTATGATTTCGACGTATCTACACCAAGATATAATTTTTTTGGTGAGACTGCACAAATCTGAAACTATCAGCGTGTTGGAATTTAAAGCTAGATTCAAAATAATATCTGTGATGATTCTCAAAGTTCTTGATTCCAAATTTTGGATGTCTTAGATTTTTTAGTCTAGTTTCCATGAAATTAAACGGTTCATAATTTTTACTTTTCTACACCAAGATATAAATTTTTTGGTGAGACTGCGCAAATCTGAAATTCAACGTGGTGAAACCTAGAGGTGGTTTCAAAAGATTATTTGGGTTGATTCTGAAGGTGTTTGATTCTATGTTTTATATATTGAAGTCTAATTTTTGAGAAATCAAATGGTTCATTATTTGGACTCTCCCACGACAAGATATGAATCTTTCGTTACGAGTACATAAAGCTGAAAATTATGCGACCAAGATAAATGTCGGGCAATGTAAAGCAAAAGATAAGCAATCTGATTTAAGATGGAATAAATATCCACTAGGTCAACCTAACATAAGGATAAAATGGGAGATAATTCTAATAGCCTAATCTAAACAAAACTTATAGTTGATCAATTATTGACAGCTAGTCTCCAGGTTCTTCTTCTTCTCCTCCAAATTGGCCGAATCTTCAGCAGTCAGCAAATTTACGTTGTCATATGAAGAAACCTCGGTATCGGCAACTGAAACTTTTTCCTGAATCTCTTCAACCTCCTTTTGAGTCGCTTCTATAACACCTTCTAGGTTCTCCCTCTCTTGTTGTAATGTCTGCAATTTCTTGACAACTCTCTTCAGTTTCTTTTCACTAGAGGAAACTTCCTTGACTTTCTCACGTGCTTCAAGCTTGAATGATTCAAGATGCTCCTTAGCTTTGGAAATCATCTCCGGCTTCTCATCTTGACTTGTCTTATCAGCCAAATTGGATCACTCCTGGTCATATGAGGCAGCAAGCTCGAAAAGAGAATCCAGTAAACACTCTAATGGAGAAAGATCTAAAATATTCACCTTTTTCATATCCTCAAAAATCCTAGTAATTTGCTCCCTATAAGTTGAGATTAGTTCTGCACGAGTCTTGGAGAGTCTATTGCAAATATCCTCCCAAAGTCCCAAGATGAATTCCTTTTTGCGATTAAAGACAATGCTCCTTCCTTCAAAAATAGATACTGCTGTGTTTATCATCGGTGGGACGCGAGTTATCTCATTTAGAGTTTGTTAGTTTAGGGCTCTGTCACGAGGAAGAGATGATACCTATGGAGGTGACTTCACTTTAGATATAGGCCCTCCAATAGATTCATCACTCACTTGCGGCTGGCCATGTGGGATACCACCGGATGCCCAATGGCATTTAACTGCATAAGGAAAGACAAAGAAAGTGAATGTTTTTTTAGAGCCATTCGTTCGTTAAAAAACAAATAAATAAATAAAAATAAAGGGCAAGGTGATTGTATTTTACCTCCTTGTTACAAGCTGTAGGCGTTCTTGAGGGACTACCAACACTTGGAATCTCTACGATCTCTACTGGGTTAGGCCGTTTCCTTTTCCAATTTTGATCTTCATTGGTACTCTGACTTGTATCTTGAGGAACTTGCATGCTAAATGGAAGAACTGGAAGGTGCTTCTCTAAAACCGCTGAAGTGCACACCACCTCTTTCAAAGCCGCCTTTGAGGATTTAAGCTTCCTTGTGTAGCTACTTTTGTGACTGGAGTACGTGGCTCTTTAACTTTTGGGAGCGTCTTTCCAAAAATTTGATCTTCACCTCCTAAGGGAGTAGTAGACTTTAGCCCAACATTTTCTACCAAATCTGGTAAATTATTCTCGAGAAACTTCCCATGCGCTTTCTCCCATCAAGACGTATAATTGGTGGAGAAAGGCTTCTCCATAGGATCACCCGTTGGGGGAAAAACCGCGCGTGACATAGACCGATACAGTGTACAAATCCTCCAAAATCTGAGTCCTTCATCTAGAGAGGCATTACGGATATCATTCTCCAAAAAACCGGGGACGTTCTGGTAAAACCCAAATTGACGACCAAACCGATGCGGGCTATAAGGCTCGATGATGAATGAGTTACTATACCTCAAAGGGAGGTTATTAAAACGTAAGCTCATAAAGTAATTTTACTCCAACTCTTGAGGGGCATCGTTATCCACATAATAGTAAGGACGAGAATTGGTTAACATTGTTGGTGTCCAAACTATATCCTCCCCAGTGTGGATGCATTTTCTCGCATCCTTCCCGTCAAAGTACCTCGCAGCTCCCTCTCCTGAGTATGCCACCATCAAAGGGACAGGCGGACCCTTAGCAAGTGGATAATGGGTTTTGAAGTAATGTGCAAGCCAGCCGTAAACATAATGAATGGAAAAAAAAACTTTGACCTGATCAAGCTGGGAAGAACAGGAAATCTTATTCAAACCATGATAAATACTCGCCAAAACTGGGACCGCAAGGCTAATCTTTCGCTCGCCTGCCATCGTGCTTGCCATCTTAAAAGTCTCAGGATGAATGAAGTTTTCTATCTTGGAAAACACAAAGGCACATAGCCAAATTGATAAGAATGCTGCTATGTAAGTTTCATCTTTCTTGTCAGCCCTCACCCTAAGCTTGGAGAATATAACTTCTTGATCACTCGACCACCTCATTGTCTTGGGAATACTCCGTTAGGATTATGTGTCGACTTTAGACGCGCAGATTTCTTTTCCTTTTGCAGTGGGGCAGGTTTATATACTAAGTTTTTTTTATACCAAAAATTTGTCCACTTGCTGAAAGAGACATTTTGGTTAGCACCCGTACTTTCCTTAAGGTAATGGAAGGCAGCAAATAAATACTCGCAAGATCGAGGGATAAATCTCATCTGTTTTTCGTCCAAACCGATAAGTTCTCTTGTCTCAGGTACCACTTCTTCATACGGATAACCCACAATGGGCAGACCTCCAAGGATATATAAGTCCCAAAGAGAGATAAATAGTTTCCCAACTGATGTAAGAAGCGTGTTCGTATTGGGGCACCAAGCCTCGCAAAATGCTTGCAAAATATTCGAGTTTCGATCATAAGTGAAAAGTGAGGCGTAGACAACATTATAAATCCTTGATGTACTCAGGGTTTGTTGGCTTCCACCAAGTACATCTTCACCCCATTCCCAATATCCTAGAATATGACGATATTCGCCCTCGATTGTTGTTGTGCTTCCCCAATGTACTTCGCCTTGAATTATACGACGTCCTAAGTTTAGAAAGGTTCTAAAAATGTTACGTGGCGATGAATTGGCACTTGGAGAGACCACATCTTGGACAATGGATTAGAAGTTGACTTGTGCTCTAAGGTCCAGTTTTCTACATGAAGGGAGTTCCTCAAAGGAGGCCATGAGGCTGCGTACCGGCCAACTTGCGGGGCGTGAGCCAAAAGCTTCGTTTATGCAATGTCATCTTCAGTATCGATTATGAGATATCTAAGTTTAGAAGAAGGTGAGGTATAGTCTCTGAAATTTTCCATCTCTCGGGCTGCAAAAAAAAAGAAAAAAATGGGGGGGTCATCAAAGTCCAAATCAAGAACATTAGGATGAGCACAAAGGTCTAAATGAATAAAATGGCCTCTGGTAGTCGGACCACATTGAGAGTAATCTCTCCAGTAGTCGGGCCACATTGAGAGTAATCTCTCCAATAGTCGGGTCATTGTGAGAGTAATCTCTCCGATAGTCGGGTCATTTTGAGAGTAATCTCTCCGATAGTCGGGTCATTTTGAGAGTAATCTCTCCAGTAGTCGGGCCACATTGAGATTAATCTCCCCGATAGTCAGATCATTTTGAGAATAATCTCTCTGATAATCGGGTCATTTTGAGAGTGATCTCTCCAGTAGTCGGGCCACATTGAGAGTAATCTCTCCTGTAGTCGGACCATATTGAGTGTAATCTCTCTGATAGTCGGATCATCTTGAGAGTAATCTCTCCAGTAGTCGGGCCATATTGAGATTAATCTCTCTGATAGTCGGGTCATTTTAAGAGTAATCTCTCCAGTAGTCGGGCCACATTGAGAGTAATCTCTCCGATAGTCGGGCCATGAGAGTAATCTCTCCGATATTCGGGCAGGGATGAGTACCCATCCCCTCACACCCTATGATGGTCTTCTTCATGCATGGATCATCTCGTTAAACAAGAATACATCCTTATTGTTTGACCTACCAAAAAAAACCAAACAAGGAAGAAGAAAGCACAAGAAAAGAGGAAAAAAGTCCATTCGCGTCAATGCCTCTCAGTCGTCAAAAGTAGACTCAAAGCAATTCGCAAACGCTAAAATTGGTACTAATGCAATGAAGGGCGAATGTTATTTATAAATACCTCAAGGAGACAGTGGGAAACAAAAAACCGGTGTGGGACACAATTATTTATCCTAATTGGAAGTGGTTACGCTGTAAGGTGGGGAAAGATTTTCTAAACCTATTTGGAGAGGTACAAGTTGCGGTAAAAAGGATACATGCATGGTAAAGGGACTGTGATTAACCCTAAATTTCCTAAGCCTACTGGAATTGGAAAAGCAAATTAATGAGTTTCACTAGGACTTGGTTTCCAACAGAAATATCACTATGTCGACGTTGTATGTGATAGTTCTGCTTATACTCCTGGAGTATCTACAAAGCCATGCCTGATCCTTAATTACTAGTAGTATAATTACTAGTCATGCAAGGTTTTGCTTTTTAATTTTGAAGCATAAAGGATGAAGAAAAATAAATGGTAAGTAGTATATTTTGGCCAAAAATGCATTTGTCTTCAAAGGGATGCTTGGTGTTACAAATTCTTGCCAATTTCTTTAGATTTTGCTGCATCACAATGGATTGAATGAAGTTTTTCACCAATGAAAGATGTATTATTTTAGATGATTATGATAACTAATCAAATAATTGAAGGAATCTACAAACTCATAAGTATTTGGTGTTACGTCACTGTAGGAAGGAAAATAATGATGTCGTACCAATACTTCAACCCCTGCCTAAGTTTCAATTTAGCCCGACAAGTATTGAAGTAGGGGGCATTTGTAGGCATATAAATTTTAATTAAATCCATACAAGAATTTGGATTATATTTTAAAATTCAAGATATATTGGTCCAAATAAATATTATGGGCTAATATAATTGAATTAATTATATAAGTCCAATATATATGGATCAAAATAACTAGGTTTTAATCTATTGGGCTAAAGTGATGAGTCCAATTCATTAGGCCCAAGATTTCATCTTCCTAGAGGCCCAAATGGATGCTCACGTGTGAAATGACGTGGCACGCCAAGTCAAGCGGAAGAGCCAATAGGATCGTGAAACGTGTCAAAATGATAAAGCATACCAAGTCACATTAAAAAGCCAATGAAATCACGCCACATGTGCAAGTGACATGTTCTGGCCAATCAAATACGGCCTTGTCACACTTTGATTTGATTGGTCAGAAAGAGTTTGTTCTTATCATAACTCTTCCCTCCCACAACTATAAATAGGGGTCTTCATAACCCAGAAAAGACACCAGAAGTTATAACAAGAAGCAAGAGGGAGCTCGTGGATCAAACGCTGCGGATTTCTCTAAAAGCTACAAGCATTCAAGTGTTCTAAGGATTAAAATATCAAGCCGAAGATTCAAGAACAAGCCGCAAGCCCTTGGATTAAAAGTACGTCAAGATCAAGATCAAGCTTCAAGCACTTGGATTAAAATCAAATAAAATTCAAGAATAAGCTCGAAAACTCTTTAATTTACAATTGAAAAGAAGAATCAAAGGATTCATAGAGATTGTAACACTCAAATATTCGAAATTAAATACTACGATTGTTGCGATATTTTTCGGTTTATGATTTTTATTTTCTCGACGCAATTTATTGTCTACAAGTTGTTCATATTAAATCTCTCTAGAACTCTTTCGATATAGCCTTTCTGAGACAATCTCAATAATCCTTGTGATCTATCATGGAATATTTCTATTCCTATCACATAGGATGTCTCATCCATATCTTTCATTTCAAAATTCTTAGAGAGAAACATTTTAGTCTCATGCAATATGCCTAAATCATTAGCAGCAAGTAGGATATCATCAACATATAGGACTAAAAATATAAACTTGCTCCCATCGATCTTTTGGTATATACACCGATCAATGGTATTTTCCACAAATCCAAAAGATGTTATGGTATTATTAAATTTTATATACTATTGTCGTGAGGCTTGTTTTAGTCCATATATTGACTTCTTCAGTTTATACACCATTTGACATTTTTCTTTAGTTTCGAAACCCTCTGGTTGGTCCATATAAACTTCCTCCTCGAGATCTCCATTAAGAAAGACAGTTTTCACATCCATTTGGTGTAACTCTAAATCATAGTGAGCCACCAAAGCCATAATAATTCTTAATGAGTCTTTCTTTGAGACCTGTGAAAAGTTCTCTTTATAATCAATGCCTTTTTTCTGAGTGTAACCCTTGGCAACAAAATTCAATATTGCCATTTGAATCGCGTTTGGTCTTAAGACCCATCTACACCCGATTCTTTTAGAACTTTCTGGAAACTCAACAAGATCCCAGACTTTATTATATCCCATGGATTTTAACTCTTCCTTCATGGCATCAATCCATTTGTCAGACTCATTACTTTCTATGACTTATGAAAATGAAATCGGATTCTTATTAAGACTAATTTCAAAATCTGACTCTTGCAAATAAATCTCGTAATCATCCGAAATAGCCGATTTTCTAACTCTTTGAGATTTTCTTAATGGCATTTCTTGTGGTTCATTTGTGTCAGATATTTGTGAGTTAGTTTCTTCGTGAAGTGTTTCATCCAAATGTTGCTCGGTGTTGTCAAAGTGTTCTTCAACAACCGAAATAATATTTGGTATTTGTGTGAAAGTATTCTCATTCGTGGGTAATAGAATATTGACCCTCACCTCTTTTATTTCCACACTTTTCTTTTCAACACTCCCACTAACTCCACCATTCTCAATGAATTTTGCATTACCGGTTGCAACAAGTCTCGAACTATGGTTTGGACAGTAAAATACATACCCTTAGATTTTTCTGGGTAACCAATAAAGTAACCACTTACTGTTCAAGAATCTAATTTCTTTTCTTGTAGATTATAAACTCTAGCTTGTGCTGGGTAACCCCAAACAAGCAGGTGCCTTAAACTAGGTTTCCTTCCTGTCCACTGTTCAAAAAGGGTCTTTGGAACTGCCTTACTAGGAACCATATTTAATAAATATACATTGGTTTTAAGAGCATACATCCACAATGATTTGGGTAATAAGGAATTATTCATCATTCTCCTAACCATATCCATAAGTGTTCGATTACGCCTTTCTGCAACACCATTTTGTTGAGGTATTCATGGCATAGTATACTGTGCACATATGCCATGTTCCTCGAGGAACTTTGCAAATGGACCTGGACATTGTCCCGATTCATTATATTTTCCATAATATTCACCACCTCTATCTGGCCTAATAATTTTCACATTTTTATCTAAATGCCTTTCAACTTCATTAACAAACACTTTGAGAGCATCTGTTGCTTGAGATTTTTCTTTCAGCAAATTGATGTATCCATAACGTGAAAAGTCATCGATAAAAGTGATAAAATATTTTTCTCCACCAAAAGATGGAACATCAAAGGGTCCACAAATATCGCTGTGTATAATTTCAAGAAGCTGGGTGCTTCTTGTGGAACCTTTCTTCCTATGCTTGGTTTTCTTTCCCTTAATGCAATACAAACATATAGTAAGATCAGTAAAATTTAGATTCGCAAGAATCACACCCTTTACTAATCTTTCTAATCTTTCTTTGGATATATGACCCAAACATCTATGCCACAAGTAAGTAGAACTTTCATACAGTGAACTACGTTTAATTCCAACATTATGTTGAACAGTAAGAAGGGATTCAGAAAAACTAATATCGAGTTTCAACTTATATAAATCATCACCAAGAAAAACAAAACCATAAAAAATAGCATTCTTATATAAATTGAAACATGCATTTCCAAACTTTAAATCAAATCTTGAAACATCAAGTCTTGAAAGAGAAATCAAATTCCTAGAAACTGAAGGTACATAAAAAGTCTGTAATAGATCAAGGTGACGCCAGTCTCCATGATCAAACGATAAGTTCCTATGCCTTCAATTGGAGCTTTCATACAATTTCCCATGAACAAGAAATCCATATTTGGATTTGTAGTTTGGATCGTAAGAAATCCCTGCAACGTAGTATATACATGAATAGTTGCACCAGAATCAAGCCACCAAGTATTATTAGGAACTTCTACTAAATTTGATTCGAAACCTACAAAAGCACTAATTGTACCTTTCTTTTCAAACCAAGCTTTACGTTTCAGGCAATCTTTCTGATAGTGTCCTTCCTTGTTACAGAAATGACACGTATCTGCCTTATGTTCCTTGTTAGCATATTGTGGAGCTTTAGCAGGTGCTTTCTTCTTCTTGAACTTGTTGGCCTTCACTTTAAGTCTTTTACCAGCTCCTTGGCCCATGAGGTTAATTGGATGACTCCCTTGTTTCTTAAGTCCTGACTCCTCCTGAGTAAGAATACTGGACAATTCACTAACATTTCACTTATCCTTAATAATGTTATCGTTAATTTGAAAAGGTCCATACTCAGGAGGCAACGAGTTCAGAATAAACTGAACCAAGAAGGAATCATCCACTTTCATCACGAAGGTCTGAAGTGTTGTTGCAATGTTAGTCATCTCGATGATATGGTTTTGCATACTACGCGACCCATCAAACTTCATGGTCGTGAGTTCAGCCATTAGTGTACCAGCGAGAGACTTATCTGCAGAACAAAAACGTTCTTCCACAAACTTCAGGTACTCCCTGGCACTTTCTGTTTGTGGAATAGTACTCTTAATGTTGTTGGAAATATCCATTCGCATAAACATAAGGCTTAGCCTATTAGAGCGTTCTCATGCTTTATGGAAAGACTTCTCATTCGCACTGCTCGAATCAGTAATGGCAGCGGGCTTATCATTCTGTAGAGCCAAGTCAAGATCCATCACTCCTAAGTGGAACTGGACTTGTTCACGCCATTCAAAGAAGTTCAATCCGTTGAACACAGTAACAGACGAAGCATGCGAATGAAAAGGAATAGCTGCAAAATAGATAATACATGCTCACAAATCAATATGGATTCAACAAAACAGTTAAATCATATCGCAATTCTCCTTTGGGTAAATACTACGTCACACTACGTCTTTAATAGGTAATCAAATATTTTTAACCAAATATATATGTCATCTTTGGACAGACAATATATATTTGACTAAAAATATTAATTTTACCTCATCATATTCACTATTCATAGAATAATTGATTCACCTTTGGGTAAATCCTTAAGTTCTAGCAATAGTGAAAATTAATTTATCCACTAATTTTTAGTTATTGGCATTTCATTAATTTCACGGATAAATTATAATTTTATGTATGCATATTTTTCATGAACATACTAGTTTGGCCACTTTGGTGACTAACAAACTATATAAACATAAGTGCACACATAAAATAAGCATCAGGAAATTTTATGCATGTGAATATTTTAAACAATGTAGTTTGATCACTTTGGTGACTAACAAACTTTATAAGCATAATCACATACACAAGATAAATAATAAGTGACTTTATCAGTTAATCGCCCACAACATATTATTTTATGACCCAAGAAATTAATATCTAAAATAATCTAATAGAACATACTATTAATGTAATAATTGTGGCCTAGGTTCATGTTTCTTAAAGAAGCTTTGCTTAAACCAGTATAAGAAAATGACATAATACTTAAATCTTCAAGGATAAAATTAGTTTCCCGTGTATAGGAGCATAGGGTGGGCTTAACGATACAAAACTATTTTATCCTCTATGATTTCATATGAAATTCTTATGTGAGATTCCAAATTGGCTAAGCATGAACCTGTTGGTGCCGTTTTCAAAGTTCTATGAACATTCTAGTATCTAAGTTACTCACTGTTCATAAAGTGATATCATGAAAAGATTCGAAAATAGTATAGATTGTAACGACGATTTTGAAGCAATTCGATAATTCCGTCGGAACTGTTATACATACATAATAATTAATCTAGTCTTTCTTTCACGAAAATTATCAGTTCAAATATCCAGGCTCTGATACCACATGTTAGACATATTTAATTGCATACCAGGATCTTGAACATGATAATCTTACATTTAATCGTTATAGAAAATATACCTGAATCGTAAGTCATCATTGTGAAGCGAAAGCGTTAATTGGATTGATTTCTCGCCCCTTGTCCTAACTTTCATTACCGCCGTCTTTAGTGATGGAAGAGAGAATAGAAAAGGCGATAACCCTAATGGGTGGGAAGATGACCAATTTATAGGGTTCTCACTTAATCCGGTACGTTCATCAAGTAACCGATTGGACGGATAAGATTTGATCATTAATTAAATATTAATTATGGGCCTTAAAGTTATTGGCCACATACACGTAACAAAAAATAACTTACAGAATGTATTTGAGTTATGGACCTCATCTTTATTACTCCTATTTCAAAAACTTTACTTTAAAATGATAAAGTAAACTAATGATTTGATTTCAGGAAGACTAATTAAGCAGGCATTTTTTGGTTTTTTGGTCATGGTTTGACATTACAAGTTAAACTATATGAGTGAATTTAAGATATGAAATATATTCATTGTCATTATTTTTAGCTCGAACTATAAATAACTGTCTAAATGAACTTCATTATTTTGAATTAGCATCTATCCAAATGTCTGTCAAGTTGCAGTGGACTGGTAAAACTCGAGATTGTAAATATGCCCGCGTTTAAACCTTTAATAATTACTTAAAAAGTATTTCAAAATATATTAAACCTAGATATTTAATTTAGGTATTTTTATATGTTCGACGCAGTCATTGTATATTTAGTTGGATAAATTTTGCATTTTAATTTGTTGACATTTGACTCTTTTTAACAATTCTTCTTTCCTAACCACTAAAGCCTTATTGGTCTATCATTTTCACTTTCTCACTCGAGAAAAAATTGCAAGCTATCTTTGTCCTTGACTTTTTGTCTCACTCACACATCACATAGGCAAGAAAACCTTTGCTCTATTATTTTTCAAATAAACAAAAAACAATATAATCTTTTTAAACAAAACGAATGAATTAACCCAAATAGCCGTCTATCCGACCGCTTAAACTAAAAATAATCGGTGGGGATATAATATATACATAATTTATGTATCTTATGTGTATAATTAATGTATAAATTATGTATATGGCTAAAAAAATAAAAAAAAATATGGAATGCTATTATAACAACCATAATAATTAGTCTAGGTTTGTTATTCAGCTATATATATAGCTACTTCACCATTATTTTATAATTATGCTGACGTTCAAAGAATTTTGTTTGGTACAATTGATGCTAAAACCAAATATTGAAGGTATACTCTATTAATTTAAGCTAAGGCAAGTGGTATGTATTACTATTATATCACTAGAATATGCCATGGTATGGTTTTCCATAAGGAAGTTTCCTAGAAAGTGGACGAAAATTGAAAACTTGAGAGAAAAGTTTTGAAATCATGAAGTTGTACTAGTCAGTCTCATCTGCTGACAACATATTTTTTTCTTTCCTTCCAAAAATGATGGATAAAGAAACGAATTAATTGGCTCTTTTTCCCTTTGTCCTAACAAAGCAACGAAGAGAGTCAAAAAGTCATCTTCTTGAATAGTTTTCTTATTCATTCCTCTATTTCCCTTTTTCCTAACCTAATAAAAACTTTCTAATGTTGAACAATTCTTCCCACCATACTCCTTGAATTATCATTGAATCGTGGACAGCACTACTAATTAGCATAATGTCCAAGAGTCGTTCATTCTCTAAAGGGGAATAGAATAAAATAAGAGAAGCCAAAAATAGTAGTAGTAATTTGTATGAAAGCATACTTTTGGAATTGATTTATGAAAATCAATATATACGGCTCGTTTCCTTTTTCCTAAATGTTATTTATAAATACACTATACAATATTCAAGATTCTGTTTACGCGTACGGCTGTCTAGTTTTCTGTCCCAACCCCAACTACTTCCTTATAAAAAGTCAAACTAAAATTAAGGACATTATGGTAAATCCAGCTATTATCCAATTTGATTTTGAATAGTATATGTTTTTTTTCTAAAATGTAACTGTATCCAAATCTGTACAAGTAAACTCCGAGGAACTACTTTACTTTTGCAAAAGCAGTTATCTCAGTCGTAAATGTTCTTCAGTCTTTCTTTCTTTTTCACTGGAAAGAGAAAAATAATCAATTGAATACTTTTGCAAGCAAGAAAATTTTGAGCCGTCTGTTTCCAAGAATTTTCTTCCTCTATGTCCGATCTGTCAGTTATTTTGTCTGAAAGCCACTGCTTTTGTTCCTTATAAGAGGTACAACATTTCCTATCTCATTCTTATTCCTTGTCCCTTTTGCTAAAGCTTCAATCTTTTTTCATTGTGGGTACTAATACATGATCCGTTTTGATAAGACTGTTATTCTTGTCTCATTTGTAAAATTGTTTGCTTTGCATGGTTTCAGTTTTCTTTTACTGGTGCATAGCAGTTTCTGCTCTTGTTTTCCTCCATTTCTTAGTTTTACTTGTTTGGCTCAATGCTGGTTGCTTTGCTTTTATCTGTGATTTTTTCTGGTCTGATAGGTGTGTCATAAAAGCTGTCAATTATTACTTGATAGAGTTGTAGTTGGAGGTTTGCTTCTTTTTGCCTCTTATATCCTTTTTTTGTTTTGAACTCAAAACCAACAGTTTCATTTAACTGAATCAACGACCAACTTGTTTGAGGTACTCCCAATAGAAAGGACTAGCTAGCACAATTTATAAGCAATGAGCAATTAGATTTGCTTGCCTCTTAGCCCAAACCAGAGAATCTTTAGGATTTCTCGTTAACAAGAAACCACAATGTTTAACAGAACTCAGAATTCTGTAAAATCTTCACTCGAGGAATTATAAGAAAGCACAATTTCCTGGGCATCACATTCAACTATATTGGGCCATCAAACAACCAGTTTTGTAAATTACCCCTTATTCGATCTTCATCTTTTCCCCATCTGTTATTTTGTTTGGGATAAGTCTAAAGCTTTGCCTTTCACTCTCAATTATTTTCTTAACTTTTATGGTTCCAGGGTTGCACACTAAAATACTAGTACTTCTTTGCTCAAACTGTTATTTCTTGTATCTTTTTTCAGGGAATGAGATGATTGAGGATAATTTCTTTGGAATTTAAGTTACAGTGAGGATTTCGCGATGGAAGAAAAACCATTCCCTGCATGGTCCTGGTCTGTTGATCAGTGTTTGAAAGAGTACCAAGTAAAATTAGAGAAGGGTCTAAGCACTTATGAGGTGGAGAAGAGGCGAGAAAGATATGGTTTGAATGAGCTTGAGAAAGAAAAGGGGAAGCCTTTGTGGAGGCTTGTTTTGGACCAGTTTGATGATATGCTTATTAAGATCCTCCTTGGTGCAGCCTTCATCTCATTCGTTATAGCTTATCTGCATCAGGATGAGACTGGAGATTCAGGGTTCGAGGCCTATGTAGAACCCTTTGTAATCCTCTTGATCTTAGTAATCAATGCAATCGTCGGAGTTTGGCAAGAAAGCAATGCTGAGAAAGCACTGGAAGCATTAAAAGAGATGCAAGGTGAGTCTGCAAAAGTATTCAGAGATGGATATTTAGTACCCGATTTACCAGCAAGGGAGCTTGTCCCGGGGGATATCGTGGAACTGCGAGTTGGTGACAAGGTGCCAGCTGATATGAGAGTTGCCACTTTAAAATCCTCAACTCTAAGGGTTGAGCAAAGTTCTTTGACAGGGGAATCAATGCCAGTTGCTAAAAGCACCGATTCTGTTCCTATGGATGATTGTGAATTGCAGTCCAAAGAGAACATGGTTTTTGCTGGAACTACAGTCGTGAACGGTAGCTGCATCTGCATTGTTGTGGACACAGGGATGTGCACAGAAATTGGTAAGATTCAAAGACAAATCCATGATGCATCAATGGAAGAAAGTGACACCCCTTTGAAGAAGAAACTTGATGAATTCGGTAATAGGCTTACATCTGCTATTGGCATTGTTTGCCTAGTCGTGTGGGCGATCAACTACAAATATTTCCTTACTTGGAAGGTTGTGGATGGATGGCCTTCAGACATCCGTTTCTCATTTGAGAAATGCACATATTATTTCAAGATAGCTGTTACTCTTGCAGTGGCTGCAATTCCTGAAGGTCTCCCTACTGTAATTACTACTTGCTTAGCTCTGGGTACAAGGAAAATGGCACAAAAGAACGCAATAGTGCGGAAACTTCCAAGTGTGGAAACCTTAGGATGCACAACTGTGATTTGTTCAGATAAAACAGGAACCTTGACTACCAATCAGATGTCTGTGACAGAATTCTTCACATTGGGAGGGAAAACTACAGCCTGGCGAACTTTTGGCGTCGAAGGGACTACTTATGATCCTAAGGATGGGGGAATAGTTGACTGGAATTGCTACAACATGGATGCTAACTTGCTAGTCATGGCTGAAATATGTGCAATTTGCAATGATGCTGGGGTCTTCTGCGATGGTCGTCTATTCAAAGCAACTGGATTGCCTACTGAGGCAGCTCTCAAAGTTTTGGTGGAAAAGATGGGAGTACCGGATAGCAAAGCGAGGAGCAAGATCCGCGATTCACAGATTGTATCAAGCTATTTGATTGATCGCAACAGAGTTAAATTAGGTGAGCATAACTTTACTTCACTCATCTATCCATTTGCTACTATTTCAAACCAGTGTATTGAGGATTTTTTTAATATAGGATGCTGTGAATGGTGGATGAAAAGATCAAAAAGGGTTGCAACATTGGAATTTGACCGTGTTCGCAAATCCATGGGTGTTATTGTGCGGGAGCCAAATGGGAGCAATCGACTACTTGTCAAGGTTATTTTATGTCATTTATGATACATAAATAGTAATGAGATCAGTGTAATCGCATATTTCTGTTTTAATAACTGGCTTCTGAACTACATTAGAGATTAGAGATATTTGGTCTCTAAAATATTTTTCTTTATTTGACTGTTGGCTTCGATATACCCAGCTAGCCAGAAAAGTTCTTATTTTTATCTTGTTGATGTGCTGTAGGCAGTATATGCCTAGAAAAATTTCAATTAGCAAGAGATTGAGTCTGCATTATCTTCATCTCTAGGAGTAGGTTCAATGTTAATCCTTACTAAATGCTGTGGCAGCTTAACTGTATATTAATGTTCTTCAGTTCCCAAAAGTGGGTATCAACAGTTTGAAGTGTTATCTGTTCTTTCTGCAAAAGATGCTTCTCCGGAGTTTAGTTCCATAGCAATGACATTCACTTTAGGAAATGCCTAGCTTTTCTCCATTGATGTTGAATGATCACTTCTTCACAAGTTGAGCTTGGTAATCTGTGCATGTCTGATTAAAACTTGTTTTGTCTAGGGTGCCGTTGAGAGTTTGCTAGAACGTAGTACATATGTTCAACTTGCAGATGGATCAACTGTTCCCATTGACGAGTCCTGTCGTCAACTATTGTTGTTGAGACACTTGCAGATGAGTTCAAAGGGTCTGCGATGCTTGGGCTTGGCATATAAAGATGATTTAGGCGAGCTTTCAGGATATTATGCCGAGACTCATCCTGCCCATAAGAAGCTGCTTGATCCATCCTGCTACTCCTCCATAGAAAGTGATCTAGTTTTTGTAGGAGTTGTTGGTCTAAGGGTGAGTAATTTAAGTTTCCAAGAATAACAAATAACTAACTAGAAAACCTTCATTTTCTTAAGTAAATGAATGAAATGCAGGACCCCCCACGTGAGGAAGTTCACAAGGCAGTAAATGACTGCAGAAGAGCTGGGATCAAAATCATGGTTATAACTGGAGATAATAAATCCACTGCTGAGGCTGTTTGCAGGGAAATTCAGTTATTTTCTGATGGTGAGAATCTGAGAGGGAGTAGTTTTACCGGCAAAGAATTCATGGCACTTTCCTCTCAGCAGCAAATTGAGATATTGTCAAAAGATGGAGGCAAGGTCTTTTCTCGCGCTGAACCCAGGCACAAACAAGAAATTGTAAGGATGCTGAAGGAGATGGGTGAAGTTGTTGCAATGACTGGAGATGGCATCAATGATGCACCTGCACTAAAACTTGCTGACATTGGAATAGCCATGGGCATCACAGGAACTGAGGTGAAATAAACTTTTTTTTGTGTAGTTGTTGCAACTCATTTTCTGAATTGTTGCATCAATGCTCTCAGTGCAATAATTTGACCGTTGACTACCTAAAATACACTCTTGGAATAGTCGAATACTGATGTCTTCTGAGGGATTGCTCGTCATGCTATGACACTAAGTTTATCATCTAAATCTTCAGAAGTTACCATGATTGTGCACCCTGCATGTGAAGTTTTCCTCAATATGTTAAACTTATTGGTCATTGTATTAATTAGCTGATCAGAGAATAATATGTTTAGGTTGCAAAAGAAGCTTCTGATATGGTTCTGGCAGATGACAATTTCAGTACTATAGTCTCTGCTGTTGCAGAGGGACGTTCGATCTACAATAACATGAAGGCCTTCATCAGGTTAGTCTTGTGATTCTGGTAGTGAGTATTTGATTATTCCTAGATTAATCATGTTTTTTTCTTCCTTAATTTCATCTTTATTATTCTTTGGTGCAGATATATGATATCATCTAACGTTGGTGAGGTCATCTCCATTTTCTTGACTGCTGCTTTGGGCATACCAGAATGTTTGATACCCGTGCAGTTGCTCTGGGTAAATTTGGTAACAGATGGCCCACCTGCTACAGCTCTCGGATTTAACCCTGCTGATGTTGACATAATGCAGAAACCACCTAGGAAGAGCAATGATGCTCTAATAAACTCCTGGGTTTTCTTCCGCTATATGGTATCACTATTTCTTCCAATTTCCCCTCTAAGTTCTATTAGTTACTTCTTCATTTTTCTCCAATAGGTAGAAATGAATCTGCTTTATTTCTTTCAGTTTTTCCCTAAGTTTTTTGACACTTCATTATTCTCCAATAAGTAGGTGAAGAAAGTACTAGTGATTGAGAAGGCCTAATTTGACTAGAAGTATCAACAGCACAGGCTGTGCGTGCTGCAGCATTTTCCTGGCCATGTGGTTCACCCCTGTTATACTATATAAAAAATCAGCTCTACCATTCAGCTTATATATTCTCCAAAATAACAGTTCAATCAAGTAAAATATGTTTATCCATCTAGATCACTTCTCTGCATAAGTAACAACTGTTATAAGCTGCTTAATAAAAGAAGTGGATGCACCAAAGAGAGAAATGAGATGCTCTGTTATCTAAACAACCAACTATAAGTTTTTATCACATGTTCATCTGATATTAAATATATTGCGTAAACTTCTCGTAAGCTAAGCTGCAATTTACATTCTGGTTTCTGTGATATTTTCAGGTCATTGGTTCTTATGTGGGCATTGCAACTGTTGGCATATTTATAGTGTGGTATACTCAGGCTTCTTTCCTTGGTATTGATCTTATGAGTGATGGCCACACACTTGTTGAACTATCACAACTTCGCAACTGGGGTGAATGCTCCTCATGGCCAAATTTCACTGTGAGTCCGTTCATGGCTGGTAACCGCCTGATTACCTTTTCACACCCTTGTGACTACTTTACTGTTGGTAAAGTGAAGGCCATGACTTTGTCACTCTCTGTCCTGGTGGCAATCGAGATGTTTAATTCTCTCAATGCTCTCTCTGAAGACAACAGCTTGATCAAAATGCCACCTTGGAGAAACCCTTGGCTTCTTGTTGCAATGTCAATCTCGTTTGGCCTGCATTGCCTGATACTCTATATTCCTTTCCTAGCAGATATATTTGGTATTGTCCCACTGAGCCTAAATGAATGGCTTCTAGTCATCTTGCTTTCTGCCCCTGTTATTCTTATTGACGAAGTCCTCAAATTTGTGGGGAGGAGAAGAAGATGGAGAACTAAACTAAAAGCTGCATAATGTATTCATCTCGGAAATGCTCGATTTTATGTTTACTTTGAGCTGATGTGCAAGTTAGGTGGGTATTAAATGTATATTGTTCGGAAATGCAAAATCTTTTTGGGGGTAAAATATGTTTAGGAACTCTGCTAGCTATATAGCCTTTGATCACATGCATTGGGTGGTCTTTGTTATCAAAAAATTCAAAGTCTCTGAAGCAAAACCTGGTGTTTTTTCCCCTGATCCTTTCTAAGAGGGTTTCATGTATCACAGATTCTAGTTTGTATTATTCATTTATTATTGACTCTGCCATCTTACAGTTGATGAACTTAAGGCGACCTTTTCTGGTGTGTGCTTGAAATTATGCATCTCCTCCCCCAAAGCTATTGTTGTTTCCCTATTCTTTTCTTCCCTCTTTTGGAAAGAGAAAGCTGTACATTTCAAAGCCTTACAATCCCCTAATTTTCGGAAACATGTATAGCTTAAAATGATAACCAAGTTTTAATTACATTAGGTTTTGCGTAATTTGAGTAGGTGGAGCAGGAATCACTTGTTGCTCTAGACAGAACAGGAATGAGAAATGTAGGTCCAAAACTATTCAGGTTATCACCAAAAAATTTATTCAACAATAGAATCCAAATTAATATCAATGGTGCTTTCATCAAACTTTAATATAGTCGTGACTAAATCAAGCAGTGCATATATCTCATTTGATTTGTGGTGGGATTTGTCCTCTACTATAAACTTATGAATATCACCTCCTTCCTCAATGAAGCTGTACCCTGCTGCTTTTGTAATCTGGGAGGACTTCATCAGTTTCCTTAACCTTGCAACACCATCCCATCGGCTAGCTCTTGCATAGATGTTCGAGAGTATAACATAATTTCCAGGATTCCATGGCTCCAACACAGAAAGGAACTCGGCTGCTTTCTCAGCCAGTTCAACATTCCCATGGAAGCTGCAGGCTCCAAGCAAAGTTCCCCATATAACCGAATCTGGTCTCATTGGCATACTCTGTATGAGGTCATAAGCTTCCTGCAGTTTCCCAGCCCGGCCTAAGAGATCAACCATACAGCCATAATGTTCCAACTTTGGAGCTATGGAGAATCTTTGCTCCATCAAACTGAGGAGTTCCCAGCCCTTTGCTACCATGCCTCCATGTGTGCATGCTAAGATTGCTCCTACAAATGTTACATCATCAGGTGCATTTCCTTCTCCCTGTATCAACAGTAGCACAATCATATAAATTCCCACTATAAAAGCTCATTATTGCTTGCTGTAATTGGATGTTCAAAGAACTAAAGATAATATTTGCAAAGGCTTACCAGCATTTGGTCGAAAAGCTTAAGAGCTTCATCGCCTTTTCCATGGACAGCTAACCCCATGATCATGGTATTCCAAGAACACAAGTTCCTCCTCCTACAAATTTCGTGAAAGAGTTGCATTGCCCTATCAATTCTACCACACTTCGTATACATTTCAAGCACAGCATTGCAAACAAACATATTCTTAAAGTATCCATTTGCCCTTGCATTAGCTTCAATTTTCTGCCCAACCTCCAACGCCCCAAGATTCGCACAAGCTGGAAGAACACTAGCAATTGTGACTTCATTAGGCTTTACCCTTATATCTCTTTCCATTTCCTTGTAGACAGCTAGTGCATTGGCATACTTCCCGTTTTGCGAATAGCCTGAGATCATTGCCGTCCAGGAAATCACATTCCTTAAAGGCATTGCTGAGAACAATTTGAAAGCTTCTTCGACATTTCCATTCTTGGCATACCCTGCAATCAAAGAATTCCAAGTGGGCACATCCTTCATTTCCACCTCATCGAAGAGCTTCCGCGCGGCAGGCAACAAACCCATTTTAGCATACATGTCAACTAATGCAGTTAAGGCGTAGATGTCAAATTTGAAACCCCATTTGACGAAATGGACATGGAACATTTGGCCTTGTATGGGGCTGGAACGGTTGGTGCATGCGGCGAAGAGGAAAGTGAAGGAGTGTGGATTAGGGGAGCAGCCTTGTCGGCGCATCTGGATGTAGAGAGAAAAACACCGGCTGGGAAGGCCATGGGAAGAATAGGCTTGAATGAGCTTGTTGTAGAGGAAGACAGTTGGTCTGGTAATATTGTCGAACACTTTGTGGGCGTACGGTATGTTTGGGATTTCAATAAGCTTGGTAATCAAGAATTGGGTGAAGTCTGTGCCATTTCGGAGAGTGTGGGCGTGTATTTGTTTCAATTGGTTCATAAGAAATGTTTGACGCGTCAATGCACCATGCAAAAGATTATTTTTTTATGAGAAATTTCCGAAGACCAACTGGCACGATTCTGAAACTAAACTAATTATGCAAAAATCTACCTTATAAGAGATTTAATTGGTGTTAAAAGTTGACATTATGGATATCGGCCAAACTTGGAGATTCCAAATAATATTTCGTGCTTGGGTTTCAGTCACACCTCCTAAGTGCCAACTTAGTACATAAAGTATAGTGAAACTTGCTATATTAAAAGTATACTACTATAAATGACGTCGAAATAGTAAGACAATTTCTTCTTCTATTAGGAGTATAAAATATTAATTCAACATATTTCTTACAAGCAGTGGCTTCTTAGTGATTATAGACGTGAATTGCTATTCCAGTGAAATGGAGAGTTTGCATTCCAAATGCTGTTGAACTTTAGTCAGAAACATCAATAATTTGAAGAGGGAAAAGACTGAAACTGAATATAGTGAGAGTCAAATGTTGGCCGGAACACTAGCTGACAATATTCTAAAGGGAATGATATGGAGATGATAGAAGGGAAACTGAAAAACAATGCAATAACATATCGAGCCTGTCCTCTAAGCTCATGACAACCAAGTGTAACAAGGAATAAAAGAATCAATAAGCTTTGATTTTCAACAATAATGAATTCAGAATATATTACAGCTGAGTCAATTGGCTATGACTGGAATGACTAAAGAATTCTCGACATATATTACAAAAAAGGACTTGAGTAACCACTTTTTTTTTTTTTTTTCAAAAGAATTGTATTACTTGCAGACCTGAATGTTACAGCATTTCCATTTGTCAGAAAGCACCACAAAATATCAGATGCAAGGGCTTTGCATTTCACCGAAACCAGAGCTACGTTGCTATCTTCACTAGCTCAAACTCATGCCTTCCTAACTGAGGTTCTTCTCATAAAGCTGGAGTGTTTATCTTGCTTTAGTCGAAATCTAACTCTAACCAATTTCTTCATCTAATTGGACTATCCCTTAATGATCATGGTTAGGCCACTAGAAATAAGAGGACTGATCATGAAGCACATTCAACTGAGCAAGTACCTTTGCTGCTAAAGATTTGATGTTACTACTTCCTCGTTGTGTCAAGTCAACTAAGGGCATCTGAGCGGAGGATCCATACTTCTGCTTGTATTCCAGCAACCGAAAAATTCTTTCTAATGAAGTCAGAACCTTTTGTTGCAGTCTGGGGGAAGAACTATCTAGTAGTTTTATCATTGACGGTACGGCATTCTCTTCAGCGAGGACTTTCGCGCCATTTTGAAGTTTTTCATCCCTAATCAAAGTCAATAAGGCATCTAAAGAAGCTTCACAGGCTCCAGGATCTGGATCCGCAAGAACCCTCACCAGAGGTCCCACCGCACCAGCCTCTATCAAACAAAACGAAGTTTCTAGTGTGCATATCCCTCGGTGAACAGGGCAAACTTCTACTTGTGCAGCTGAGAAGCACCATAATCCCTGACGCTTTGGGATTGGGCGACTCAGTGCTTGTGAATTCTCTGAGAGCTGTGCAAGAGAAATTGCAGCTCGTTTTTTAGTCAAGCTTGTTCCTACGTCTAGCAACCGTACTAGCTTGGGGACAACGCCAGCTATCTTCTGTGTTTGCTGGTTTATTGAGACTGTGAAATGGCATAATGCCCCAGCAGCATTTTCTACCAATTGAAGCTTACAGGGATTCTTATGCTTTACCTCGGGAAGAAAGCTGAAAATGATTGGAAGTCCTTCCGCTGCAAAAAGCCACTCCGAGAGTTGAGGAGATTTGGGAAGGTTAGAGATAATCCCCATTGCAGAAGCAATCTCTTCTTCGTCTTGAGAAGTCTTGATGATCTTAAGTAATGTTTCAATGAACTTTTGTTCCAAGTGCTCCTGGATCATAGCTTCATCAGCATTTTCAATCAAGCAACAGAATAATTTGACTGCATTTGACCGTACATCTGAATTGCCATGCTCACAGAATTGCACTAGCACTTGGACAGCTGAGCACTGTGGATGCAACATTATCAGTGTTGAATGAAAAATAAATAGACATAAAATACTGTATTTTAAGTAGTAAAGCATAAAGATAGCAGAAAATGTGTAAAATGCAGCACAACTTACACATTAATGTGTTCATATTTAGGGTGGTGCATAAGTGGGCTGTGTTTAGCAATACAATAGTATGAAAAATTGGAGCAATGATTAAGTTTTCAATTTGGAAGTGATCAACTTTTGCATTATGAAATAAACCCCATGTGTAGGCAGAATGAACCTTACAAGACCACACCGTTCCAGTAAAATGAAGGGAGTCGACTAGACTTCCTAGTTCAATTTTCGAGTCTAGAACTGACAGCTGATATTCTCTGACTGACAAAGCTAGAGAGAAGGCGAGAAAACGATTTTACATTTTGCAGTTTCAAGCTTTTGAAGGCAAATTTCATAGAATCCATGAAATATTTGTGTAGAAGTATTCAAAAAAAATTTTAGCATCCAGAAGCTTGAAAGAAGGAGCATCAGAAAGTAAAAAGTAAAATGAATGGTAAGAATTTTAATGTAATCACATAAACCTGTAACAGTCTGTCAGCCCTTACGGCTAAAGCATGAATCTTAAGCCCTTTTCCACAGAAAGAAATTCTATATTGTTGTATTCCAATACCTCGAAAGTAAACATCTTATCTTCAAGGTTCAAGAAGGCTGAAAACTACTAACTCGGTTAACTTTCACAACCAAGTTATGGTTACCACATCTGGTGCTGCTTACTCGAACAGGTGAGCTATTTTTTTTGGTAAAAAGTGTAAGTAGATTTCCTAATGACGGTACATTCTCTCACTCAGAAGAAAAACCACTTCTTTCCTAAGGGGTGAATACCTGTGCTAGCTTGGCCTTGACACTAGCGGCAAATGGAGACTTGCACATCGCACAGAAAGCCTGGAGAATGCTTTGCTGCACAGCTGGACCACTCAAGTTAACTAGGGAAAAGAGTTCAAATATGTCTTCATCAGTATCAAGCAGTGAAACCTGTGTTTCACTGTTTGCAGATGAGAAGGCAAGACTTGTAATAGTGGCTGCTACAAGTTCCCGCAGACTTTGGGAAGATGAGTGACGGTACAATGTATCAAGCAGTGGGCGCATAACACCTTGTCTGATCATCTCCTGTCCATTATTTGGTAAACTAGAGAGGTTTAGAAGGGCTTTGACGCCAGCTTGTTTCGCTTCAATTTCACCATGTGACAGCATGGGAAGAAGGGAATATAGAACTCCCTCCTCAATTAGAGATGACTTATTATGATCTGTCAACTCCATATCTCCTAAGGTCTTTGCCATTCGGAGCTTCACATCACCGGATCCTGTTAGGTAGGAGAAGGTAAGAAATGTTAATGATTTGAGTACCACATAACTAAGAAAAAATTAGAGTAATTCTGACACAAGAAGCTGATGAATGTAAATTTTGCTCTTCTGATTTGTGTGTCCGACTATCCACATTGAGTTCTTTTGTCGTCACTCCTATTAGTGGATATAACTGTAAATTTTCTAAACGTGCTGGGAACTTTCAGCAACATTATATTGAGAAAAAACAGATGCTATTAACAAACTTATAACTGTACCCTACTACCATTACAAAGAAACAGAGTTTTATACGCTCTATGAAAAGTATGGAACCAATTTAACCAAAAATGAGTAAATCTAGCTTTGCCTATATGTATACATTTGGTAAAAGCAGGAGACATTTCATTTTTAAAAGTTGCCATGATAGAACATAAGGAGGCATACAAACTCAATTTGTGGCACAGGAACTATCTTTAATAAATTATACAATCTCGAAGATTTACAGTGCTTGCTTAAAAGGAGAGCACAAGATTAAATAACAAGTAATACTTTTGTCGGTTTAAAGCTGAAATTTGTTCTGACTCCATTCTCCATTAAATTGGTTAAGTTTGTCACAATGTGAAGAGATCACGAATTTAAACAAAGTAAAAAAATATTTCCCATCAGGCCCCAAATTTTGGTTATTAATGACATGCAAACTGAGAGAAAGATGCGGCAACTGCAACAAAGTTAACCATGCTCAGGTTTCAAGTTATCTAACCAAAAACTAAGAACTCACATCAGAAAAGTGTCGGTGTTCTTAGAGGTCAAAGAAGGTAATATGATTAAGAAACTAACCTGAAGAAAGACGTTGCAACAAGTACTTGAAATAGTTAGCCTTGGCCATCAGGATAACATTGTCGTCAGAAAATGAAATGTTCTCCAAAACGTCCCTTGCATCTTTGGCGGCTTTGTTGTCATCACAGGTTGACATAGTAACTAACAGAAGTATGCAACCTTGAACTTTCCCAATGGACTCCTGAACTGACTCACAATTTGACAGTTCCAGTAACAATGCTACCGCTGACTTCCTTTCGCCAATGCGACGTCCAAGTGAGCGGACAATAGATTCCAATGATTTATCAACTTCAGCAATTCTTTCCTGCAATACACTTCATGTGAGAACCTTCACCAACTCATTTAAAATCAAGTTTGCAGGTATAAGATATTATAATCTCTGAGCGTGATTACAATTAATTGACTTTGATCTTATTCCATATGCAACTAAATGTCTTATGCCCGTTTACTAACTGGTGCAATTGGATACCAAAGAAATAAATGAGCTCTTAGTTGACATTGTATTGGATCTGAATCCAGTCTTTGCAAGAAGCATGGCATTTCAACATCATGTGTCCAAAACCATAAGTATACATAGGAAAAATAAAGATAAGCAACAAGATCCACATAACAAAAAGTGGCCTTCAGGGGAAATACAAATACATGCACATGGAGAGACATACACTCCTGATAGGTGTTAATTGTGAAGAGGTTTGAACAATAAAATTTCGCATCATCATATCACATTCCTCATGCTTTTTAATATGGTGGATGTGATATTCTCCTGCATATCCCCCGTCAAATCAATAGGTAAGCCTATGAAATTGTCAGATCTAGAATCATACAGAGCTGTTAGAAAGGACGTGGAAGCAACATATAATGAACTATCAGACTTCCACATGCTAATTTCCACAAGCCCAAAAATGAAAAGTTTTTAACCTATAGGCAAATGATATATCTTGGTTCTCTCTCTCTTTAAAGCAAATAGCTTATATAGGTTTTATGCATTTTGGCACAATATGTCTCTCATCAGTAATTAGCTGCTAGAAATCCTCATTGCATTTGAACTGCAGTTAACTTGAACAAATAGCAGCTTTTCATATGGCGTGATCAGATGCCATTTCTGACCGAACTGGCCAAGAGTGAATGTCATACCCATACCCAATCACTTTAAGTTATTTTATTTAAGAAAATTGTACGAGTTCGACATTGCACCAAATTGGCAGTGCTCACAACCTATGTGGGTTCTCTACAATGTCAGTACCCTCTTGGGCTTGCAATGATATGCAAATTGTTGTACCCCAACCATGGTTGCCAGATGAATATGAACAAAGTCAATATCTTTGGTCAGCCTTTTTCACAAGCTCAAAATTGAGACATTGCCCTAGTGTCAACTTTTAAGACAAACAATGCTTTCAAATTCCAATCCCTACAATTTGAGATCAATGATCTCACAACAAATAGAAAGCAGAGACAGGGGGGATCTTAGCAGCCTCTCAAGGAAAAGAGAACACATTGAAAAAACTTTAAAAAAATTCAAAAGAATAAGTACCTTAGCATCATCACCATCCTTTGCTAGTACGCAGAGCACCTCAAGAACAAGGTTCCTGATATCCCTACTTTTTGAACCCAGTAGCTTGATTAGAATAGGAATATAGTCCTCCATAATAACCCATTCTCGGTGTATTTCTCTCTGCTCGCAAAGATCTCTTAGCTGTTCCAGGCAATTGAGAACTTCTTCCTCCTTGGTGGATGATATTTTCAATTTCATGGAAGCGATAGTAATCATTGTATTTCGGTCTTTCCATTCCTCAATTGACTGCCGCAGAGTTTTATTAGGCCTCAACATTGTATTGTTCAAAGGAGTCGATGTCATAGGACACAAATTTCCCTCTGCCAACCACTTCTCTATTGCACTCCTTTCAAACGTATGCCCTGAAGGAGTCTCAACAGGATCAGTCATAACCTCACGAGTGATTGGGCAATAAAATGACAGAAGTGGTTCCAAAGGTTGACTGCCCAATGATTTCCGCTTTGTGAAGTACTTCTTTTCTTTTTCCTGACGGGATGTAGCAGCATCTGCCCTTTCTAGAAGAGCAATTATTTGGTCCATCTGCAAGGCTTCCGCCTGATCTTTCCTTAACCGTGCATTGTCTATTTCATTTTTGAATTCTTCAAATTCTCTTCTTAATGCTGAGCTTTCAGTTGAAACTCCAACTGCCTCCGCAATTAAAACTAACAAATTGTTAGCATAGGAGCGATCAACATTTCTCTGTTGTATACCCGACTCAATCTTCTCTAAAATCTCTTCTTCAGCTATGGCTGCTCTAAATTCTGCTGTATGCATGCTGTCGATCAGCTGGACAATCTCTTCCTTTATACCCGAAGAAACGTCAAGAGAAGCTAAAGGAATGCAAGTTAATGCACGGCTAATTTCCCTGGTGATATTCTCTATGCGCTTTGCAATAGATCGACAACTCATTAAGAGATAGACCTTGTTTTTCTTACTGCATTCCGAGATTAGTTGCCTTGCATCCAATATCTGTCGGTTAAGAATTTCTAAAACATTTTCCCAGCATTTGGAATCAGTAATGTTCTTCCTGTTAAACTCCTTAAGAAGAGGAACAATTCGATCCAGATAAGCTGAAAGTTCTGCAAAACTCTTCTTTTCAATAAAGACATTCTTGGTAGAAAGTACTACTTCAATAATGGACTCTATAATTGAAGAGAGGAGATCCGCAAATGGACCTAAAGCAGAAGCACTAATCACATCTGGCATCTTGCTTTCACCCAGGAAAAAATACTCAAAGACCAGAGTTGAGGCTATCCCATTTGATCAATATAGAAACTCTACAGTCAGTATAGCAAAGTAATAATTCCACCGGAGGAAAAGCCTTGACTTTGCTTCATCTTGTCTCAAGAAACCTTCATTATGGTTTCCAAGGATGCAAGTCAGACCACCAATTTAAAGTCAAAAAGCACACAAAATATTCTTGCTACAGCTCTGGATACAAAATTTTAACCATCATTTTGCTTGAGAATACAGAAGTTGAAATTCTCAATTGTAACAAAGGAAACCTTTACAAGAGCATGTGATGCAAAATAGGCAAGATCAAGAAAAGTAACTTATGGGTTATGTTTCTCCGTTCATTTGAAGCAATAGGGAGCAGAAACAGTATCAGCAAGACTTGTGTAAGTCAACCAAAATTCAACCAATGAAATAGCTTACCTGATTAATTGTTGCAAAATTGGCAATTTGGAGAAGCCAAGTCAAAGATCAAAAGCTTTGTTGACTGTGCTCGACAATTACCTGAAAAAAACTAAATGGAGAAAATCGAGACCCATGTATCTTGGGGAGTTACCAAGAAAATGCAGCAGAAAAGAAATTTCCTGGAATTTTCAAGGTGATTAAAACACCATAATTCAGAGAAGCATTGGCTTCAGGAAAAGCCACAGGATTGGCTGAACAGAAACTTAACAAAGTAAGTAGATGAGAAATTGCATTGAACATTCCAATTGGTACAGGACTTGGTATTCACCACACTACAGTATTTAGCACGTATTTAAGCATTGACTGGTTCCCGTTATTAAATGTTCTGATTTGGCAAGTTTGGGGCTTCATCCATTTTTTTTTTTTTAAATTTAAATATCGAATTACTAATTTCTAATTATTTACCAGAAATTTGACCTTTGCATGTCACTGGGAAAGGACAGTGGACTCGTGCTGTTGACTTTTTCAAGAACAAAACACATACGTGTTGTAACCAGCACAAGACCGCGGGAAAAAAGCGTGTCCGAGATTTGGCTAGATTTTCTCAGGGAAAATATTGAATGAGTATGACGGAGTAGTAAATTGTACAATGAATCTCCGAATCCAGATTCTTCTCCTTATCTGTAATGAGGGAAGTAGAAAAGAAAGGGTATCACGAAGTTGCCACCCTATTTACTTCTGAAATTTTTTAGCTATCAGGTGCTTACTGTAATATAAGTTTGTGCCCACTGATGTTCATAAAAATCAAAAAAATCGAACCAAATCGAAATCAAATCAAATCGACCAAAAAGAATTGATACTTTCCAGGTTTAGTTTGATTTTGATTTTGAATTTTAAAAATCGATCAAATTTAATTTGGTTTTTATTTTAATCAAAAAATAACCGGAAAAAAACTGAATCAAACTGACTATAGAAGTAGCTATTTAAATTTATTATTACACATGTATATTTTTATATAAAGGTTCTAAAATTTTATGGTACATATTAGTCGTTTATATTTTTAGTCTAGTTTTTTGCTATTATAATAATCCAATTCTTTGCTTTTACATTCTAGTTTGGTTGGTAGTTTTCTTTTGCTAAGTACAAGAATTTATTTTATGTTAAAAATAATAATTTTTAATTGAGTACTTAAATTATTCATCACTATTGATTCAATTATCATCAATATATATTAGTAAGTGATAGATTTCTCAAAGAGCAATTGGTTTGATAGTGTTACATTGAAAATGTAGTCTCCGGAATATGTGTTTGGTAGTGTATGTCTCATATTTAAGAAAAAATCGATAAATAACCGAAAAAATGAAAAATCGACTAAAACTGATAAAACCCAAATCGATAAAAAATCGACTTAATTAATTTGGTTTATTTCCAATATTTGAAAAACCGACTTACTTGGTTTGGTTTCTTTTTATGAATAAACCGATCCAAATCGAACAATGAACACCCCCATTTGTGCTTCAGAAATTAAGACAAGATAAGATATTAATTGTGATAATTTGATTTCAAGAAATTATGAGGGTTATAAACTCTAGGGTAATATCAGTAGAGAGATTCCTCTAAATTTTCTCTTCAACACTAGATTCAAGTGTCGTTTGAGTTAGATAGAATTTGGTTTTGTATGGGTCAAAACCTGATAAAAAAGATCTCGCCTAAGAAATGACAATCGAAAATCGATTAGGCTGTTGAAGGAACGAAAACATTGTCTTTGTAAGAGATTCGACTTGTTGTCGATTCAAAGCGCTTCTTACATCAAATACGAGAACACTTTTGATATTCCCACGTTTGGTGGATTTGTATCATTATCAGGGAGAGAATCACCCACCCCATTAAATATTGGGGTGAATCATTCTCTCTATTTATATTTATTGACATTTATCCCATTTATTGTTCCATATTGTTCTCTTATCATTTCACAATAACATTGTTACACACCCACATTGTATTTAACAACCTTGAATGCGACTTCATATTCCTGACTTCTCTTAATTTCAGATCTAGGATTTATTATATTTAACTAGATTTACCCATTATCTTATCATTTGATTAGTTTAACAAAAAAACTCGAAACTTTTTGGTCAAACAATTTGGCGTCGTCTGTGGGGATTTTCTAGTTAAAATTTTAGTTTCTTCTAGATCTAAAAAAAATAACGACAAAACTCTCTTTTTTCCTTGCTTGCACGAACTAACAATGGCAGGAAACAGCGAGGAAAGGTTGAAAGCAGTAGCAGGCGTCACTGCTAACCTCCTAAGCACCATCAACAAGGTTAGCAGAAGTGATGAGGAGAATGTATCACCAAGTGCCTCACCCAGGCGGAGTGACTCATCCCCCCTTCATGGGAGCGTTACCGCTTCTCATGGGAAGAGAGCCTCTACATCCACGACGGAGGAAGCACCGCCGGCAGTAAAAAAATTATAGGAGGCGTGGCTAACAAGTACTCTAAACAATATACTCGACAAACCCGCTCAAGGTCGAGTAGGGACACTGCACGAGTCGACATCACAACGACTATCAACGAGCAACACGCCCCTCCCCCAACAGGTATCACTCACACTGTTGATGATGCAGGTAACGACGCCCTCACTGTTATTCTGAGGAAAATGGTAGAGATGGAGAACGAAAATAAAGAATATGCGGCCAAATGAGGGAGCACCAAGAGAGGGTTGATAAGATACCAGGCGCTCCAAAACTCCTGCCAAAACGGGACGTCGGTCGGTTCGTAGAATAGCCATACAACGATGACGCGGCACCACATGCCATGCCTAAAACCTTCAAAACGCCACCATATTTAAAAATATATAACGGCACAACGGACCCTGAAGACCATATCATCCATTACGTCACGGCCGTGAAAGGAAACGACCTAACCAAAGAACAAGTGTCGTCGGTACTGCTGAAGAAGTTTGGCGAAACCCTGACCGGGGGAGCCCACTGGCTCGTTCCATAAAGACATTCGAGGAGATGGTCGATAAGTTCGTTACCGCACATGCTGAGGCCAAGAAAGCAGAAGATCGGGTGAATGACATATTTTCCATTAAGCAGTCGCCTGATGAAGGACTTAGGGACTTCCTCGCCCATTTCAATAGGGTAAGAATGAGCCTCCCAAACGTGTCAGAGGGAATGGCTGTAGCAGCTTTCCAGAACGGGCTAAACAGGAGCGGGTCGAGGGAGACTAGAAAACTGTTGAGAAGGTTCATGAAATATCCCCCACCACCTGGGAGGAAATACACAATGCTTACTGAGTCGAGATGAGAGCAGATGAGGACGACCTTAACGGACCAACCCAGCGGTTGACATCGGTCCAGATGGATTCGAGGAAACCGTAGAAACTACGGTCGAAGGGATCATGCAGGTCCACGCCTCAACCGTGAAAGGCACCATCCATACATCAGAACGACCGTCCTACCACCACCTCGCCATGGCGATGGCTCATCTAGGCCACAGACAGGGACTCACCGGAACAAAAGAGGTATGCCTCCACTGTTATCTGCTCATAATTTTTGTGTTTCTCCTTCAGAAATAGTCTACGCCCTAGAGAAGCTCGGCCCAAGGTGAAATGGCCGCAAAAAATGAAGTCTGACCCAAATACTAGAAATTCTAATGCCCTCTGTGAATTCCATCAGGAACGTGGCCATAAGACCGAAGACTGTATAGCCTTGAGGCAAGAATTAGTGAACATGCTTCATCAAGGACCCTTGAAAGAGCTGATGAGCGATTGTGGGAGGGCCAACTTCACCCGAGGGCGTAAACAACACCAGGGATCGCCCAAACCACCTTCCCCAACTCGAACCATTCAATGATCATCGGAAAAGGAAACAACACATCCATCAACAGTGTAAAGTTCATCACCACCCACAAACTCAAGCCATATATTATCCACGAACGGTACGACGAACTCGAAGAAAGTATCATCTTCAATAAGTCAGATACCTACGGTTTGGTCCTTCCTCATTACGACGCCCTTGTCATTACTTTACGTATCTTCGATACTGATATGAAATGTATTATGGTCGACGATGGGAGAGGTGCGCGCATCATCCATCCTCGAGCTCTCACCCAAATGAAGCTCGAGGACAAGATAGTGCCGCGTTGCGCCACGCTAACGGACTTTAACAATGTAGTTGAACGAACGACTGGAGAAGTCACACTGCCCGTCCTAGTCGGCAGCGTCACATTGGAGACCATGTTCCAGATCATGGACCAGAATATGACGTACAATGCCATCATAGTCCGACCATGGATACACGCCGTGGAAGCCATCCCCTACAGCTTATATCAATGGAACTCTGAGTGCGCTGACGCCTCAAAGGAACTAGAGGTCTACCTGTCCTCGCCCCAGCTGCTAGCCAAGGCAGAACCCGGCGAGCGCATCCTAATCTACTACATTAGTAAAACTTTGGTTGACGCTGAAATGAGGTATCCTCACCTAAAAAAGCTGGCCCTGGCGTTAGTCGTAGCTTCACGAAAGCTTAGACCTTACTTCCAATGCCATCCCATCTCAGTGGTCACGACCTTTTACCCTAAGAAGCATCCTACATAAACCCGAGCTGTCGGGTAGGTGGGCTAAGCGGGCCATCGAGTTGAGCAAGCACGATATAGTATATCAGCCTCGAACAGCGATAAAGCCGCAAGTACCCGCCGACTTCGTCGCCGACTTCAGCGCTAAATTAATACCCGAGGTCGAACGGGAAGCCTCCCGTACTTCCCCCGAGTTACCCGACATATGGGTTCTGTACACCGATGGCACCTCCAACACATCAGGATCTGGACTAGGACTCGTACTCGAGGTCCCGATGGGCGAAGTCATCCGCCATCCATACGGTGCCCCGATATGACTGACAACGAGGCCGAGTATGAGGTCGTAATTGCAGGACTAAAACTAGCTCTCAAATATGGAGCACGATGTGTCATCCTCCAATGTGACTCACAACTCGTCGTCAATCAAGTCGCAGGGACTTTCTAAATCAAAGAACAAAGGCTACAAAAATATCAGGCCGAGATTCGGAAGCTGCTGCCCGAGTTCGACGAATGCCAATTCGACCAGATACCTCAAGCACAGAACATCGAGGCAGACGTCCTCGCCAAACTGGCAGCGGCTACCAAGAACATAAACAGAAAATAGAACGTGGTCACCCTCCTCCATTCGTCAATAGACCAAGTCGAGGTACAAACTATAAACATGACTTGGGACTGGCGCAATCGTATTATCTCATATTTTCAGGACGGAGTTCTCCCCTCGAACAAAAAAGAAGCCAAGAAGCTTCGAATGCAGGCGGCCAGGTACAACATCATCGACAATGACTTATACAAAGGAACGTATGGTGGTTCCCTAGAAAAATGCCTAGGACTAAACCAAACGAGAAGTGTCCTCGAAGAAGTGCACGAAGGCCACTGCGTAGCTCACACCGGAAATCGAGCCCTCATCAGATGCCTCATACGAGCCGGTCACTACTGGCCCAATATGAAAAAAGATGTCGCCGACTTTGTTAGGAAATGCGAGAAATGCCCAAAAATACGCCCCCATGATTCACCAAGCGGGCGAACACCTCCAATCATTTACCTCGCTCTGACCTGTCACCAAATGGGTAATGGACATCGACGAACTCCTCCCAGCAGGACGAGGTAATGCACGATTTCTCTTAGTTTTAACTGAATGCTTTTCCAAGTCGGTAGAAGCAGGTGCATTCTCCATATGTTCGCTTCGGAATCCCCAAAGAAATTAGTTGCGACAACGGACCTCAGTTCACTGTGAAAAAGACCATCGAGTTCTTCAAAAAATGGCACGTCAAGAGAATACTCTCCACACAATATCACCCAACAGGAAACGACCAGGTGGAGTCCTCCAACAAAAAATATTAAACATCATGAAGAAAAAGCTCGAGAACGTCAAGGGACTGTGGCTGGAATTATTGCCAGAAGTGTTATGGGCATACTGCACCACGCCGAAAACAAGCACAGGATTAACGCCACATTCGCTATTCTATGGAACTGATGCAGTAATAACGATCGAGGTCGGTGAACCAAGGTTAAGATACTCTAATGAGAGCGGGCCAAGTGACGATGAAAGCAGAAGGAAAGACCTCGACGAGACCAATGAGCGGAGAAACATGTCTTACATAAGAGTGATAGCTCAAAAACAGCAAGCAGAGCGGTACTATAACAAAAAAGCCAAAGCCAGGCCACTCAAAGTCGAGGACTATGTACACGAGGCCAAAGCACAAACGAGCAAAGGCCCACGGGAAGACCAAATGGGAACCAATTGGGATGGACCATACATAATCACGGCGGACAGCAAAGGGTCGTTGAGCTAGAAACAATGGAGGGAAAACCACTACCAAACAATTGGAGCATCGCCCACCTCAAATACTTCAAATTCCATAGATAGATGACCTCTAAGTCGTACTTTTTTTTCCTCACCCAAATTTTGTCCCAATTGGGTTTTCTCGGTGAGGTTTTTAACGAGGAAATGAAGAGGGCGTCTCAAAGTTTTAAGTGTTAAAGTTCATCGCCCGGCCTATCAACTACTTCTCCAAGCCGACCGATGAAGGGACTAGATAGACTGGGACTTCTCGAATCTATGTACGAACTAAACAGAAACATGTAAAACTCTCCAACAAATGTATATACAAAGCAAAAATACACAAGTACGTGAGTTTCTCATGTCCCCTCCAAGTCTATATATTACGCTAATCTCAGATCCACACATTCGACCTCACTCGAATTGACTCCATTTTACCTCATCGATTTACTTAGTCAAACATTCGACCTCGCTCGAATTGACTAATATTCGACCTCGTTCGAATCAACAAACATTCGACCATGTTCAAATTAATTAACATTCGACCTCGTTGAATTACTCAGTCAAACATTCGACCTCGCTCGAATTGACTAATATTCGACCTCGTTCGAATCAACAAACATTCGACCATGTTCAAATTAATTAACATTCGACCTCGTTGAATTACTCAGTCAAACATTCGACCTCACTCGAATTTACTAATATTCGACCTCATTCGAATCAACAAATATTAGACATCGTTCAAATCAACAAACATTTGACCATGTTCGAATTAACAAACATTCGACCATGTTCGAATTAATTAACGTTCGACCTCGTCGAATTACTCAGTCAAACATTCGACCTCGCTCGAATTGACTAATATTCGACCTCGTTTGAATCAATAAACATTCGACAACGTTCGAATTAATTAATATTCGACCTCGTTCGAATTAAAAAACATTCGACCTCGTTTGAATTAATTAACATTCGACCTCGCCGAATTACTCGGTCAAACATTCGACCTCATCGAATTTACTAATATTCGACCTCGTTTGAATTAATTAACATTCTACCTCGTCGAATTAATCAGACAAACATTCGACCTCGTTCGAATTAATTAACATACGACCTCATCGAATTACGCAGTCAAACATTTGACCTCGCTCGAATTAACTAATATTCGACCTCGTGCGAATTAGTAAAAATTTGACCTCGTTGAATTACTCAGTCAAACATTCGACCTCGCTCGAATTTACTAATATTCGACCTCATTCGAATCAACAAATATTAGACATCGTTCAAATCAACAAACATTTGACCATGTTCGAATTAACAAACATTCGACCACGTTCGAATTAATTAACATTCGACCTCGTCGAATTACTCAGTCAAACATTCGACCTCGCTCGAATTGACTAATATTCGACCTCGTTCGAATCAATAAACATTCGACAACGTTCGAATTAATTAATATTCGACCTCGTTCGAATTAACAAACATTCGACCTCGTTTGAATTAATTAACATTCGACCTCGCCGAATTACTCGGTCAAACATTCGACCTCCTCGAATTGACTAATATTCGACCTCGTTCGAATTAATTAACATTCTACCTCGTCGAATTAATCAGACAAACATTCGACCTCGTTCGAATTAATTAACATACGACCTCGTCGAATTACGCAGTCAAACATTCGACCTCGCTCGAATTAACTAATATTCGACCTCGTGCGAATTAGTAAAAATTTGACCTCGTTGAATTACTCAGTCAAACATTCGACCTCACTCGAATTTACTAATATTCGACCTCATTCGAATCAACAAATATTAGACATCGTTCAAATCAACAAACATTTGACCATGTCCGAATTAACAAACATTCGACCACGTTCGAATTAATTAACATTCGACCTCGTTCGAATCAATAAACATTCGAATTAATTAATATTCGACCTCGTTCGAATTAACAAACATTCGACCTTGTTTGAATTAATTAACATTCGACCTCGCCAAATTACTCGGTCAAACATTCGACCTCCTCGAATTGACTAATATTCGACCTCGTTCGAATTAATTAACATTCTACCTCGTCGAATTAATCAGACAAATATTCGACCTCGTTCGAATTAATTAACATACGACCTCGTCGAATTACGCAGTCAAACATTCGACCTCGCTCGAATTAAATAATATTCGACCTCGTGCGAATTAGTAAAAATTTGACCTCGTTCGAATTAATTGACGTTCGACCTCGTTTGAACCAACACAGAGTCAGGGACTCTTACAAAAAATTTGAAGTAAAGCAAAAAGGGCCAAGAACATACAACAAAAATTCATTCCATTCTAAAGAAAATAAAACATCTTACAAAGGGACAAAAAGACGCCCCCACAAAAAGAGAAAACAAAAAAAAAATAACATTGTGACAAAGTCTAAGTACAAAAAGCATCACACTACACCATATGCGCCATCGCCACCTTCATCACCCAGCCCAGCAGCACCATCGCCATCGTTTTCACCGGGCCCAGCAACACCATCTTCATCTTCAAAACCTTCAACGTACCCATCATCATCAGATGCAAGCCCATCCACGTCCTCCTCATCTTCACCAGTCCCCAATGTGGCGGGGTCATAACCACAGGCAAGCCGGGCATCCCGCGCCTTAACACGAACATCTTTGAAGACGGCTTTAGGAACCTGCCCCGCCAACATCAAGTTCCTATATATGCCCCGCTGAGCCTCAGCGTGGATCCACATCTCGTATAAATGGCGAGGAATGCCGGTCATAGCAGAAGCATGAGAAGAGGAAATTTGAGCCAACAACCGGGCCTTCTCGGCTTGGAGAGCAACAACTTAATTACTTAGGCTCGAAATATCTCCCTCGAGCCCGCCAATTCACTCATCAAGTCGCGCCTCCCTTAGCCCAGCTGTTTCTGCCTCAGTTGCACGCTCAGCCCTGAGGACGCGGATAGAATCCTCCAATGTCGTGACCCTTGCTAAAGCTTCTACCTGGGCCTCCTCGGTCCCCTATAACTCAGTCACCTTTTCTGCCTACTCAACACTCAGTCCAACAAATCGAATTGTTCTTTGCTCAAGCTCTGCCTGTAGGGCCACCACTTTTTCCTGAAGGTCGATACACTCAGCTACGACCCCCTTGATCACCTCTAACTCTTCTTCCTTGGCCCTAAGCAACCCCTCAAGCTCACTGCATCTGCCAATAGACTGCACCAAATCCTCGTCCTTCTGGTCCAACTCATCTTTGAGGGATTGGAAATTGCCACCTGCTTTGATCCGTGCACATATCTTGCGGTACTTGTCACGATACCGACAGTACTTCGAAACTATTTTCTGGAAAACAACAGTTCGTTTTTCCTCCCGATAGGCGCTCTCGATCTCCAAAATGAAAGTCTACAAATAAAAGGGGAAAAAGGAAAAAGCCAAAAATGAGTAAAGACAAAAAGAGAAGAAAACGCGAAATGAAGAAATAGCAAGGAAGCTCGCCCTTAGAGCCATCCCAGATATGCCCAGTGATAGGTTCGCGTCCCTGAGCACCCGAAGAGTCTTATTCTCGGTGACGGAGCAAAGAGGGGCAAAGGAAGGAACCGTGCTCACAGTATCCTCCAACAAATCACAGTCTAAAGGGATTACGATCGAGCGAGAAGATCCATCTGTTCTCACCTCGACCCTGGTATACCCCTCGTCAAATATTCTCACCTTCTCAGGATTGATGTCGGACCCGGATTTATCATCGTCTACGACTACTCCTTTTGCCCTCTCCCCAGCCGACGAAGGAACATCGGCTCTCTCTAACGTTGATGGATCACTCCTCAAAATGACCACAGCCGCCTCTTGTCGATGTTCTCCTTCCGAAGAGACCATTTCACATCCGAGGGATGCATAGTCTCTGCTCCTAAATCCGTACCATCCCCCGGTTTGGCCGGAGCTAACCCAGGTTCACCCCTCGCAGGTCCCGCATCCTCGGCTGCTCCATCCTCGACCCCTATCCTTCCACAGAGCCTCTTCATCCTCTCCCTGCGACGACTCATCCACCAAATGAAACATTGTGAAAGTCGGAACCTCCACTAGGAAAGCAGCAGCTTGGTGGATAGGTGTCGCGCCTCTTTTTCTCGTGAAATCGGGTTTCGACACGTGACAACTCTTTTTAAGGAGGTATTAAAAGAGGAGAGTCACCACCTAACAATTTTAAGGTGAGTTAGGGCACCTATTTGCAAATGACTCTGGTTCAACTAGTTTACATCATCAAGATCGGGTAAGGGCTCGAAATTACCTCGAAGAGAAGGTGTTAGGAACTCTTTGAGGTCCACAACTGTGGGTCCCGACCGAACTTAAATTATATGGATTAGTCAAATAAACAAACACAAAGCACAAAGTTTGAGAATTTTATTATAAAAGATTTTGAACAGATGAGTACAATTATTTTTTATTCTAATAAAAGAAAGAAAGGGGGGTCCTAAGTTTTTTAGCCAAAAGGATCACCCATGAACCATAAATAATATTTCGTAACTCCCTCGAGATGGTGTGTTACTCATATCATTCAGCAGGTATAGACTATCATCTCGGGCTACCCGATTACTATATTAAATTTGTTTACTTAAGAGCGCTCTAATTCAATTCTAAGTCGTTCCATACGCGTGCACTACCTGTCTCATACCTATGGTCCAGGAGGTTTTGGACCTCTATTTGGATAGTTCTAAACCTTATCTAGGCTGCTTAAAAATGTAAAAACTAGGCGACAAACAAAACATCTAAGGACTTCACATAGGTACAATTAAAAGCTCACTTTGACCTCCACACTTAGGCAGCGAATGCACGCAAACACATATACCAGTTAGGAATTGGCATAATCCAGAATCTTAAACCTATAGACATGTTTTCTAGGCGATCAGAGTGTGCAGGTATTGTTTATAGGCAGAATTATGCAGGTATTGCAAATTAAGTAATGATGCAAATGACATTTTGAAAATATATATATACTATTTAGAAAAATGTGAGGGCAAACTTGGGTGTCAACAGCTGCCCCTCTTTATCCGGGAATGATGAAAGAGTTGCGGGGTAAAGAAAATGATGACCAATTTTGACCGAATGAGGTGATTTGAAAAATGGAGGCTGAATCCTGGTTCCTGAGTTGCCTACATATACCTGATGTTACGGGAATCAGGCTGTGTGTAGCTCTGAATCCAACGACAAACGAAACCGACGGAGTTGTTATAGTAATGATCGCTTGCTTTGGAAAGGGTTATTTTAGGTAGGATGGTATCAGTTATGTTTATACATAATCTAAAACGTTACAGATGTATCTCAAAATGGGTATCTGAATAGTTATCAAGTCAAAGTGGGTAATTGATGGTGGTTGGTTACGCTTGAAATAATTGCAGGATGTGAACATTGTGAACGGAAACCGGAGCGAATATTGCTCCCGTTTGTAGAAAGATTACTTCATGGGTTACGTACAAAACTTAAACACGATGCATGCAAGTATATAGATTATGGCAAAAATTTAAACATGATGCAAATTACCTTCGGACCATGAAGATTGTCTTTGGACGGTTATGATGATGTCCTTAGACCATGACGTCCGTGGCCATGAATCATGTGAATAAGGGATTCACAGGCCATGAAATGATGTCCTCGGGCCATGAAAATGGTAACTCTGAATCATGACGCCTTTGAATAATGATGTGCACTTTTGAGAGATCCTCGGGCCATGAAATGGTGTCTACCGTCTATGAGGATGATGCCTTAAGACTATGACGCCTTTGGACAAAATGTAAATGTCTTAGCCCATGAAATGCAAAGACATGATGTTTGGTCATATGCGAAGATACGACAAGACAAAGCTTAGTCTTGGGTAGGGTGAGGGAAGTGCTTATACTTAGGTGACTAGAGGATAATGCCAGGTTTTAGATGGCGTAATGAAGAAAATATTTAGTCTTGAGGAAAAGGCAATGCTTAGCCTTATGCAAGAAGGGAGGCAGGGTTTATCCTCATGAAAAATAGGAGACAATGCTTAGTCTCATGCAAAGAAGGCAGTGCTTAGCCTTATGCGGTTGAGGAGGCAGGGCTTAGCCTCATGCAAATGGGAGACATTGCTTAGTCTCATGCGAAGGAAGACCGTGCTTAGCATTATGCAGTTAAGGAGACAGGGTTTAGCCTTATGCAAATGGGAGACAGTGCTTAGTCTCATGCAAAGGAAGGAAGTGTTTAGCCTTATGCAGTTACGGAGGCAGGGCTTAGCCTCATGCAAATAGGAGACAATGCTTAGTCTCATGAAAATAGGAGAAAATGCTTAGTCTCATGCAAAGAAGGCAGTGCTTAGCCTTATGCGGTTAAGGAGGCAGGGCTTAACCTCATGCAAATGGGATACAATGCTTAGTCTCATGCAAAGAATGCAGTGCTTAGCTTATGCGGTTAAGGAGGCAGGGCTTAGCCTCATGCAAATGGGAGGCAGTGCTTAGTCTCATGCAAAGGAAGGCAGTGCTTAGCCTTGTTTTTAAGGAGGCAGTGCTTAGCCTCATGCAAATGGGAGACAATTCTTAGTCTCATGCAAAGAAAGGAAGTGTTTAGCCTTATGCGGTTAAGGAGGCAGGGCTTAGCCTCATGCAAATGGGAGACAATGCTTAGTCTCATGCAAAGAAAGGCAGTGCTTAGCCTTGCAGTTAAGGAGGCAATGTTTAGCCTCATGCAGGGAAACAATAAGTGATAGTGAGGAAGCAGAGTATTTCTTAGCTGAAGATGTGTTTGCGTTTGGTAACTTTGTCATCATGAAGGTAGTGATTTTGATGTGTGTATGTATTTGCGAATATTCCTGTTATGTTTATTGTGCCTGCATCCAAAGAAAAATCATGAGTTTGTGGGGAAGGTTGGTCCATGCTTTTGCCTTCTCGCTTTGCTTTTGCTCCTGTCTTGAGATCCTATTTGAGTTACCCTAGGCAGTATCTGAATTTTTATAAAAATAAAGTTTTCGAAAAATATATGTACATTTGATGAATATAGTTATTTAAAATATAGTAGTATGCAATATCAAGTAATTTAGATGAACCAATGACTGTAACATATTTTAGAGACATTGATACTTCCTTGCTTTAGAATTTTGAGGGTCCTCCTCAAAATTCTGGCCTAGTTTAAAAGCAATTCTTTGACTATTTTGCGTATGACGAAGTTGGTTGGACTTGCTTCAGAATTCTGCCCCAGTTTCTGACCATGGAAAAAATGAAGATTTTATTAAGATGTGACCGAACCCACAGGGCTGCCTATGTATGCCCTCTTAAACGGGAATCAGGTATAGTTCAGTTACATCAAATGAAGGAACAATCTAAGCGTAGTATCTTTTGACTGCGTCTGAGTTGATAGGTTTTGGCAAAATTTCTCCGTCATTTTTGCAAGTATGAGCGCTCCTCCTACTAGTACTCTATGAACCATATAGGGACCTTTCCTATTAGGTGAAAGTTTCCCTTTGGCTTCATCTTGATACAGGAAGATCCACTTTAACACCAACTGCCCTGGTGTGAATTGTATATGCCTGACCCTTTTTGTTGAAAGCTTTGGACATTCTGTTCTAGTAAAGTTGACCGTGACATAACACATTTATTCTTTTTCGGTCAATGATATCCAGATGTTCACAGCAACTTCGTATCCATTCTGTATCACTGAGTTCAGCCTCTTGTATGATTCTCAAATAAGGGATTTCTACTTCAGCGGGAATGACGGCTTCAGTACCATAGACCAGTAAAATAAGGAAATGCCCCCGTTGATGTGCGAATCATAGTACGATATCCCAAGGAAAATGGTAATTTCTCGTGCCATTGTTTGTGATTATCTACCATCTTCCTTAATATATTCTTGATGTTCTTGTTGGCGGCTTCCATAGCTCCATTCATTTGCGGCATGTATGTTGTGGAATTCTTATGCTTGATCTTGAAGGCTTCATACATGGATCTCATCAAATCACTGTTAAGGTTGGCGGCATTGTCGGTGATGATTGATTCGGTACCCCGAATATATAAACAATATGATCCCTAACGAAATCTGCTATGACCTTCTTAGTTACAGCCTTGTAAGATGCGGCTTCAACCCATTTTGTGAAATAGTCTATGGCCACTAGAATGAGCTTGTGCCCATTTGAAGTGGTGGGTTCAATTGGACCAATGACATCCATCCCCCAAGCGGAGAAAGGCCAAGGTGCACTTGTTGTATTGAGTTCATTGGGTGGAACACGTATCATATCAGCATGCACTTGGCGTTGATGACACTTTTGGACATACATGATGCAGTCTGTTTCCATAATCATCCAAAAATATCCTGCTCTTAATATCTTTGTAGCTAAGACGAAGCCATTCATGTATGGTCCGCAAGTTCCGGCATGTATTTATTTGAGCAATTTGGATGCTTCCTTGGCGTCGACACACCGCAATAACCCCGTATCTGGAGTCCTTCTATACAGAATTCCTCCGCTTTGGAAGAAGTGGTTAGATAATCTTCGGAGTGTGCGTTTCTAAGTATGATGTGCGTGCTCCGGGTATTCTCCTTTTGCCAAATATTCTTTGATGTCATGGAACCATGGATTTCCATCAGTTTCTTCTTCAACATTAGCACAATAAGTTGGCTGATTATGAATCCCTACTGGGATAGGGTCGACAAAATTCTTTTCTGGGTGTTGTATCATGAAAGATAGAATGGCCAATGCATCTGCGAACTCATTCTGGATTCTCGTAACATGTTTGAACTCTATCTTTGTGAATCTCTTCATCAACTCTTGTACATAGTAAAAATACGTCAGTATTTTGGTATTCTTTGTATCCCATTCTCCTAGAACCTGATGTACCAAGAGGTCTAAATCACCAATTACCAGCAATTCCTGAACGTTCATGTCAATGGCCAACTTGAGTCCCAAGATGCAAGCCTCATATTTTTCCATATTATTGGTACATGAAACCTGAGCTTTGCGGATACTGGATAGTGTTGACCCATTTCTGACACTAAAACTGCTCCAATACCCACTCCTTTGAAGTTTGCAGCCCCATCGAAGATCATTCTCCTACCATCATAGGTTTCAGTGATATCTTCTCCTACGAATGATACCTCTTCATCGGGAAAATAAGTTTTCAGTGTCTTGTATTCTCCACCTACAGGATTTTCTACCAAATGATCTGCCAACACTTGCCCCTTGACCGCTTTCTGAATTATATAGATGATGTCGAACTCACTCAGTAGTATCCGCAATTTTTCCAACCTCCTTGTAGGCATGGGTTTCTGAACTATGTATTTTAGCGGATCCATCATTGATATGAGATATGTGGTGTAGGCACAGAATTAATGCCTCAACTTTTGAGCTATCCATGTTAAAGCATAACAGGTGCACTCCAGCAGAGAATACCGCGCTTCGTAGGGTGTGAACTTCTTACTTAGATAGTATATGGCATGTTCTTTTCTTCCCGTCTCTTCGTGTTGTCCCAAGACACAGCCAAAAGCCCCATCTAGTACAGATAAATAGAGTAGCAGAGGTCTCCTAGGTTCCGATGGAACCAAGACCGGTGGTGTGGAAAAATATTCCTTGATCCCGTCAAAGGCTTTCTGACATTCTTCAGTCCAACTTGTTGCAGCGTCTTTCTTTAACATTTTTAAAATCGGTTCATAGATCGCAGTTTATTGTGCTATGAAACGGATGATGTAATTGAGACGCCCTAAGAAACTCATCACATCTTTCTTGTTCCTCGGAGGTGGAAGATCTTTGATAGCCTTAACCTTTGACGGGTCTAGATCAATTCCTCGGCGGTTGACGATGAACCGTAACAATTTTCCAGCAGGGACTCCGAAGGCACATTTTGCGGGATTCAATTTCAGATTTTACCTTCAAAGCCGATCAAAAAAATTCTTTAAATTTGCTATGTGATCTATACCTTTTTTAGATTTGATGATAACGTCTTCCACGTACACCTCTATCTCCTTGTGTATCATGTCATAGAAAATAGTTGTCATGGCCCTCATATAAGTGGCTCCAGCATTCTTAGTCCAAACGGCATGATTTTCTAGCAATACACTCCCCATGGTGTAATAAAGGTTGTCTTTTCGTCATCCTCTTCATCTATCCAGATCTAATGATATCCCGCGAAGAAATCCACAAAGGATTGGAGTTCATGCTTGGCACAGTTGTCTATCAGTATGTGTATGTTGGGCAACGGGAAATCACCTTTGGGACTTGCTCTGTTTAAGTCCCGATAGTCAACACACACTCTGACTTTCCCATCCTTCTTTGGAACTGGCAGAATGTTAGCCAACCAGGTTGGATATGCAACCAGTCTGAGAACCTTGGCTTTGATCTGCTTGATGACTTCCTCTTTTATTTTCATAATCATATCTGCCTTGAAATTTCTGAGCTTCTTCTTTGCAGGCGAACACATAGGGTTGGTAAGTAGTTTATGAGCCACTATGGACGTGATCAAACCGGTCATATCATCGTAGGACCATGCAAAAATATCCTCATACTCCTTCAAAAATTGGATGTATTCTTAGGCTTGTTTCAGTCTAATCCAAATTAGACTTAGGCTTGTTTTCAAAAAAATTTACTTCTCTGACAATTTCCTCGAGTATTATATCCTCTGCCAGATCCTCTGAATTGCTATCCTTATGTTGCGTTGTCTCATTACATGTCACAGTCGTAGGTTCATCAGGATAATTAATAATAATGTTTTAGATAGAAAATGTAAAGGATAATAATAAATACTAAAACAACAATCTATTGATAAATATTTAAAAACGTCAAACAAATGCAGTTCAATTATTCGAACAATTATTTCAAAACAAAAATGTTTAAAAATAAAAAACTGAAAATGTCTTAAATTCCCATAAAATTGCTTTCAAAAATAAATGATGCTAAATGCCAAGCTACCCAGGAACTCGAAGGGCTCTTGATGGTGCAGCAGTCCAATTATTGAGAACAACTCCCTTCTCCATTGTCTGAATAATAAGGCCTTCCTCCTCCTCCTCCTCCTCCTCCTCCTCAACTATTGCACTGCAGTCCATGTTTTCATTATCTAGAAACAGATTCCTTATGCCAGCTAGAACTTCATCTTTTTTGGACCCCCCCATCATGTCAGCTTGACGAAATGGATGTCTCATATGTGGTACTGGTTGCTCTAGAGGGTAATAAGGACCACGCATATATCCACGGTTTCCCCAACAACAGATTGTATGTAGCAAATATATCCAATACTTGAAAATCAACATTGAACCAGTTCGGCCCCATATGTAGGCTGAGGTTGGTCTCCCCAATTGTGGACCTTTGGGACTCATCAAATGCTTTCACATTCATACTCCCTGCTCGTATATTGTGCCGACCTTTACCCAACCTTTTCAAAGTAGTTAGTGGACAGATGTTGAGACTCGAACCCCCATCTATCAGGAACCTGGCAATGAATTTGTCCTCAAACTGCATGTGATATGTAGTTCCCTGTTGTGACTTAGTCCTTCCGGTGACAGCTCGTCTTTGTGAAAAGTGATCTTGTGGCTTTCCAACACTTGCCCTATCATGTTGGCAATATCTCCATTGATGATGTTATTGGGTACATAGGCTTCATTCAACACCTTCATCAAGGCATTCCTGTGCACCTCAGAGTTTTGCAGCAGTGATAAAATGGATATTTGAGCGGGGGTTTTGTTCAGATGATCAACCACAGAATATTCTATCGCCTGCACCTTTCTCCAAATATCATCTGGGCTAGTCTCAATGACAGGCAGCTTAGAGGCGGCTTCTTTTCTTGTTCCTCCCAAATGCTCGGGTGTATAAACCCTACCAGTTCTGGTCATGCCTTGCGCGACGCCTGTTTCTTCCATTTTTTCCTTTCCCTTCCTTCTTGATTCCGCAACATAGTCCCAAGGTATAGCATTAGACTTAAAAGACGGCGTAGGTGCTACCATCACGGTGAAGGGTGTTGTCATTTCAACCTCAAACGGAGTTGGTGCGGCTACCTCAACTTCAATCGGTGCCTGAATTTGTGCCACGATAGGTGTGAGAGTGACTGGAGATTTTTTAGGATTATCCCCTTCTCCAATGAGTCCAATTTACCCCTCTGAGTCCCATTCTTCATCGGTCTCTATCACGTTTACCCCTTCACCCCTGTGATCTGGGAGAGGATTATTACAAACAATGGGTGCAACCTCCTTTGCCTATATGACTTTGGTGTCAATTAATGTCTGAATATTATCCTTCAAGGTATGACATTCATCAATAGTATGACCCTTCATGCTTGAGTGATAGGTATATGTCTTATTTGGGTTAATCCACTGAGAAGAGTTATCCATAGCAACAATGGGAATGGGAGTGACATAACCGGCAGTCTTCAGTCTCTCGTACAGTTGGTCTATGGGTTCAGCAATTGGGGTGTATTGTTTAGGTGGTCTGCGGTCAAAATTTGGTCTAGATTTTTGGTAGTTTTGGCTGACTGGTGGTGAGTGGTAGTATGCTGGTTGGGTGATATAAGTATGGCAAGTGGCGGCAGGTTGTTGGTATCTAGGAGGTGAAGGCTAATATGTGGGTGGGGGTGTTTGGTATGTAAGAGGATACTTTGGACCTTGGGCTACCATCACTGCAGCTGCTTCTTTCTTCTTGGAGATACCTCCTGACTGCAAGGCTTTATTTATCACCATTCCGCTTTTGATCCCTTCTTCTATTCTTTCTCCCAACTTTATGATGTCAGAAAATTTATCATTTTCAATAACCATCAGTGTTTCGTAGTACTACGTGTCCTGAACTATGACGAAGAACTTAGTCATCTTTTCTTCTTCCAATGTTGGCCTTACCTTTGCGGCTTCATACCTCCACCGAGTAGCATACTCGCGGAAAGTTTCCGTTGGCTTCTTCTTGAGATTCTGAATGTAGAAAACATCTGGTGAGTTTTTGGTGTTAAACCTAAACTGATCCATGAATCTGACGCCATGCTCACCCAGTTAACCCATTTATTTGGGTTCTGGCTAATGTACCAAGACAGGGCATCTCCAGTGAGGCTCCTCATGAACAACTTCATGTGGATTCTTTCATCCTTGACAACCCTTACAAGTTTGTCACAATACGTTCTCAAATGCACCTTCGGATCACCAGCCCCGTCGAACATTCCAAACTTAGAAGGTCTATAACCCTCTGGAAGTTCTACATCTGGCTGAATACACAAATCTTCATAATTCAAACCCTCAATGTTTCCTCCTTCGACACTTTGAACTAGCCAGTAAGTTTCTTGAGTTCTTCCGCCATTTTCTTGATGAGCAGGTCCTTCTCGGCGAATTTGGGTATGTATAGGGTTTGTTGTGGGGTATGGGATAAAGTTTCCACGTATATGGGATTGCTTTGATGGACTCCGGGAATCTGGTATAGTGGTGGTTGTTGGTTGAGTTTTGGGGATCAAGGGTAGGTTGTGGTGCGTTTTGAGGAGTGTGGTAAGTGGTGGTTTATGGATACTGATTTGGATGGTGATGGTGTTGTGGAGGGGTAGGCACTGGTGGAGGATTATGGTTTTGAGGAGGTGTGGCGTATTGATGAGGCGCAGGAGGATTTTGAGGATTTTGATTTTGTGTTTTTTGGGGAGGTGCCGGGTTTTGGGCGTTTGTGTTTTGTTGGTTAATGTCGGGGACGTTTAGGGTGAGGGAAAGATTTCCAAGTTTTGGACCTGCTCAAGCTCCCCTTGTAGCTCCAATATTTTATGTTCCAGACGTAAGACCAAATCATTCTGCGCTAGAGTACTTCGACCCTCTAAAGTTTCAATGTTCTCTATGCGGGTAGCATTTTCTTTCCTAATACCACTCATATCATCCATTTTGGCTTTTCCTTTGTTCTTGGGATCACTTGGCGGAGGAGGAGGTGGAGGACCTCTGGATCTGGTGTGATATGCTGACGATGCCAATATGTACGAACAAACCTTGGGGAATGGGAATAAACAAAAGAAAAGAAAAACAAAAGGGTAACCAATTCAGTAAGGAGTATTAAAAGGATGTTTTCTATATTGAACATGTGTTGTAGAATCAAGTAATAAATTCGCATCCTACTTTGAGGGACCTCATTATGCCCGAGATAGTCCTAAGCGACACATAGACTTGGAGAAAATTTATGCCAATAATTGTGTCATTTCATTAGTGTGAAAACGAGCCAAATCTTTACTAAAACGACAATAATAAAAAAAGTCACTAATGGCATGTGCTTTATTACAATCAAAATCTAAACATATTTATAAAGCAGTAAAGACATTGTTTCCTAATCTACTTGGCCCCAGAGGGACCTTATCCAAGCTTGGTCTTCTTGGATCCATCAATCAAGTTCCCCAAGTCGCACATGTCCAATAGTAGATAAGCCCTTGATAGATGCCCTCCTTCATTGCCTTCCGTGTTCTGACAATCCGAGAGCTTCTTCCTCATCTTCCCCTCAATTTCCATTAGCCCTTGCTCCAAATATTCCAACCTCTCTGTTGATTTAGTAGCAATTTCTTTCCATTCGTTGATTGCTTCCATATCCACTTTATGTTGTTCCAAATGCCTAGCTTCAGACTCGAAGACCCTCGTGCGCAACATCCTATAATTGACTTATGATTCAGAAGCGTCGTCTATAACCCTATTTTTCAGATTAATCTCTGACTTGACATCTCCCGCTATATCATCTACCAACCATGATGGATAGAAGTACACATAATCGGCATGATACCTGTCTGGATCAATAGTATTTCTCCACAATGACCTTTTGATTCCACATATGCTACGCCTAGAATTTGAACGGAATGACGTTCACTTTAAAGTATGCTTTGTACTAGACCATGTTGGAAACCCGAGGTATAACCTGCTTTCTTCCCGCTTGCCTGATTACCCTTATATGAGCATAAGGATAGATTCCTCTTAACCCGATCAGCACTAGATGAGTGGTTTCTCTTGACCTAATGATGAACTCACTGCTAAGGTTCGAACATCCAATGTGCCTTTTCGTCAGTCAAATTGCTGAAGAAGCGCACCCAGGTCACAACACTTCCAGGTTGCACAAACCTATCTGGGATAAATTTTATTCTTTTTGGATGAGTGTAGGCTATGTAGTCATTCAATGGTCGTCGCATAAGCTCTTGATGATATTCACCTCTCTAGAAATGTTCTAGTAACCAAACCTGCAGCAACAGATTACAGCCCTCGAAGTGCCCATACCCCTACTTGCATCGATCTAGAGCGCGGTACATTTTGGCCAAGATCATGGGATGATAATGTAAGTTTGTCCCTCAATTCCTTCCATTAGAGTTCTAGCAACCATGGCTAAGTGAGTGTGGATACTTCCCCCTTTCATCGGAAATATCAGCAACCCCAAGAAACAGACAATGAACACAAAAACTCGGTGGTGTGTCCAACCCAAAGAAGTAATGGCAAGTTCATCATGGTGAAGCCGATACGACTTGTTATGTCTATAACATTCATAAAAGAATTCAAATGGGATGTATGACTTCTTCAGAAAGAGTAACTCATCATTTTTCTTGATATCCATAATTTTCAAAAAACCACGGGGAGTGCGATTTTCTGGTACTAATAAACCCGGACTATCCCATGGCAACCTAGAAAAGCCTCATATTTCCTCTAAGAGAGGAGTCATTTCTATTTCACCAAAGCGGAAGACAACTCTTTTCTCATCCCAAAACATAGCGGCGGCCCCAATCAATGCATTATTTGGCCGAATGACTATTGAGGAAGGTAAATTTCCGAGGACCCTTTTCACATGATTCTTGTCACCAGGTGAGAGGTTCTTCCACCAATCAAGCAGCAAAGGTGGGATGTTTTGAACTATGCTGAACATGGGGACCTCGTGCCTCATTTTCTGCAAAACAAATAGAGTTAGCCTTTTCCCCCTCCAGATCTGACTATTTACACATTAATGATCAACATACTGGCATGTTTTCTCCAAGTAATGCACATAACGTGATGGTGTCCATTGGGATTATGGAAATCCCGTCGGACTTTGGACAAGGCTTATCTTAGTGGATTATCACGCGGACAACGTTCTAACCCATACTAGGTTTGACATGATGCATGCACATTTAATATTGGAGAGAGATTTCTAGAAGGGTCTAGACTGATACTCTCAAGTGGAAAACTTGAGAGGGAAAGGCACGGAACCGTCGACTACGCCGTTGATCGACTAGTTTACCTAAAATAAGCCTTTCCAATTTAAAGGGTAATTTTGGAAGAGCGCAGACACTCATCAAGTGCCGCTATGGTATTAGTTGGGCACAAGTGGAATATGATGTGGAGCATGCTTTATGCAAGGATAATAACACATTGCCAAGTATTTGCATAATAAATATGTGGAAGCAATAAATGTAGTATTAAGATAAAACATAAAGGGCGTAAAAAGAAAGACAAAAGAAGAAGTTAGTTCGTGGAATATAGGGAATAATAAAGTAAGAAAGGGAATAGGGGTGGAAGATACATGATGTAGCAATCTTTAAGCAAATGAAGAGTTATTTAGAGAAGATAAAGGTGAATAGGAAAGGGATATGCATTTTATAACCAATTTAAGCAAGGAAGGGCAAAGAAGGGAAGGGGTTTGCATACTTCAACAAACAAAGGGAAAATAGGATAGGGATGTGCATGTAACAATGAATTAGACAAATAAAAGGAAAATGGGAGAGGGATGTGCACGTAACAATGAATTAGACAAATAAAAGGGAAATGGAAAAGGGATGTGCATGTAGTAAAAACGAAAAAGGGAAGTGTGTTTATTTCAAAGAAGACTAATACATATAAGCCAAATTCACTATGGAAAGAGCCTAAGTGTAATTCCCCAGCAGAGTCGCCATGCTGTCGGGCCCCTTTTTCTCGCGAAATCGGGTTTCGACATGTAACAACTCTTTTTAAGGAGGTATTAAAAGAGGAGAGTCGCTACCTAACGATTTTAAGGTGCGTTAGGAACCTATTTTCAAAGGACTCTGGTTCAACTAGTTTACATCACCAAAGATCGGGTAAGGGATCGAAATTACCTCGAAGAGAAGATGTTAGGCATTCTTCGAGGTCCACAACTGTGGTCCTAGCCGAACATAAATTATATGGATTAGTCAAATAAGCAAATAGAAAGCACAAAGTTTGAGAATTTTATTATAAAATATTTTGAACAGATGAGTACAACNTTTTATTATAATAAAAGAAAGAAAAGGGGGGGGGGGGGATCCTAAGTTTTTTAGCCTAAAGGATCACACCATGCAACATAAATAATATTCCATAACTCCCTCGAGATAGGGTGTTACTCATATTATTCGGTGGGCACAGACTATCATCTCCTGCTACCCGATTACTATATTAAAGGTGTTTACCTAAGAGTGATCTAATTCAATTCTAAGTCGTGCCCTACGCGTGCACTACCCGTCCCATACCTATGGTCCAGGAGGTTTTGGACCTCTATTTGGATAGTTCAAAACCTTATCTAGGCTGCTCAAAAATGTAAAAACTAGGCGACAAACAAAACATCTAAGGACTTCACATAGGTAAAATTAAAGGCTCCACATTGACCTCCACATTTAAGCAGCGAATGCACGCAAACACATATACCAGTTAGGAATTGGCATAATCCAGAATCTTAAACCTATAGACATGCTTTCTAAGCGATCAAAGTGTGCAGGTAAATTTCAGATACAGGTATTGCTTATAGGCAGAATTATGCAGGTATTGCAAGCTGGTTGTTGAAAGTTTTAAGTTACCAATCTTAGATGTGTGATGCCTAGGTGATCTACGCAATTGGGCATAGCAGAATCTGCTGGGAAGAGTCCCAGAATTATCCAGATTTTCCTAACAGTGATGCTCAGGAACAGTGTTTAAGTAGTCCAATATTAACCAATTAACAAGCAACTGTTTCCTATAGGCAGGATCTCTAACAGTTGATGATTAGAACTCGTTTTATTTGTACTTATTCCTATACACAGGATTTCTAGTGATCAATGCGATACAATGACAAATGAAGTGATCAAAAATACTATAGGCATAATTTATAGTGAATAACTGAAGCGAATTGAAGGAAAATTCATTGACATTTGTTCCTATAGGCAGGTTTCTAATGTATTTGAAAGTAGTCATGCAGATTGAAGGAGTGCTTAATTCCTATAGACATGTTGTCTATAAACACGTAGCATTAGACATATTATTTGAACTAATGATTAATGGTAAACAAGTAGTGTGTGTATGCTTCTCCTAATGTCATGATCTCTATAGTGCTCAGGTAATCGAACAACACATATAGCAAACACATTATTAAGTTTTATAGGCATGTTATCTACCCATTGCATGTAGATATTAAACTCTACACATTCCCCTTTTACCAACACCCCCAATTGTTTATACAAAGATTATTACAGGCCCAATAATAAATAAAAGTATGAGTGTTACATAACAGTAATAATAGGCCTACATCAGTCCCAAAAGAATGAAGCCTTCAATAACTCTTACACAGCATACCTAGGACTTCAACAAAGATCCACATTCAATACAAGATCCAGGGATCCATAGAGGAGTCCAAAACCAATTTACTCAACCACAACACCAAGTGTTGCATCGCTTGAAACAACCAATTCAGGTACACAACACATAACAGGGGGGTAGTAGAGTGAATAGGAACAGTTTTGAGATTGAGGGAATGACTAAGGACCAAGCGCTAGTATGTCGGAGTTCACAAAAGCCTCAATTGGACCCCGAGCAGTGCTCACACTAGGGAGGCCAACAACAGAACCTAGGTAGCCTTGGTTTTCAGCCGGCTAAGAATGAGGAGTTCAGAATAACATGAGTAGCAAGTAAGAAGGGTGGATAGTGATAGAGGGACGAAAGTTAGGTGATACACTTATACTTAAAATAGACATAGCCGAGTTGAGCATACATAATAACTAATCAAGAAGATCACAAGAATTTGTTCAGTAGAACTTCAACATTTAGAAAAGTAGCACATAACAAACACATATTGAGGAAGTTAGGGGGAGGAACAGGTTTGAAAAGTTTGATAGAAATTAACACTAACAGGTTGAGACCTAAGGAGTCTAATTTAGGCTAAGTATACATCTTAGCATCATAAGACAAATATGTTAATTCTCATCGGAAGGCAAGGCAGCATTGAAACACATATTATGATAGGCCAAGTAATCACTGAAGGAACAGGGAATTAAGACATACTCGGAGGCATATTATCAAGGGAACAAGATCATAGTTGAGGGAAAATGGAATGTTTATCTTAAAATCCTAAGTAATGCTAGGTATCAGGATAGCAAGGAAAACATATTTAGAGTAAACCTTAAAGCAATGTTTTATATAGTTGTGGCTAGTACACAAAGAACAGTCAATCAGACACAAGACTCAGCATTAAAGGATTCATTCAAAGTTGGGGGGGGGGGGTCCATATATTTATAGTGGTACCCAAAACAAGGTATGGAGAAAATTCTATAACTAACAACATATAGTCACAACAGTCAGATTCATATCAAAATAGGCACGCATTGAAGCTCAAAACTTAAACATATTCAGATGCTAGAGGTACAGAATTGATTCCAGAAGAAAACAAAGAACCAACATAGAAGTGCAGGCCATAATGAATAACACATACTAGCCTAACACAAACTAAGGCAAAGCAGTAAGCTATCTCATGCATTCAACTATCATAGGATGATACAGGAGTATTGAGCATTATCATAATAGTGCAATATCAGGGATTCACAACTAAATCATGCTCATATAATTCAAACACATATAGGTATGCAGAAGGAAAGAAAGAAAATTAACATTGCAAGGATTAAAAGCACTAACCAGTAGCAAAAGTATGTGAGCAAAGGAATAGTAAAGAGCTTAATATCAAGAACCCCATGTCTCCGATGCTTTAGAGTTCACAAGAGCCTCGAGAAGGTCTTCGAGCAGTGCTTGCACCGGAGGAGGTCGTTTAATGGCCTTGGTTTTCAGCCGGCCCAAAATTCGACAGTTTTAGAGTATATTCGAGTGTAATAGAGTGAGTGAGTGAGTGCGTGAGTGAAAGAGGAGAATGGTGAGAATAATAGCAGTGATTAGGTTCTTAAAAGTCTGTTTAAGGGGATTTAGGGGAGGGGTTTATATAGTAGTTAAATCAGACGAGTAAATAAGGAAAGACGTCAATCAAACATAAATAAGGAAAGGAAAAATATACATGCAATCAATAAGGAAACCATTAAAGGAAAGAGATTGTGATTCAAACCTTGATTAGGGTTCAATGTTTGAAAATCAGTCTACTGATGTGAGAAATCAACCGATCTTCCGTGTATATGGACGAGATATTGTCCAGATCTAAGCGGTTGAAGTTTAACGGGCCTGAATTTGAGAGATGGTACTTGTCAAGTTTAGGCAAGTACTAAGTAACACCATAGTCTTGCAAGTAACAACGAGGTAACACGTAAAAGGCAAATAAATCACAGAAGAAATCCATGATTTGCTCGGATTTGGAGAAGATTGGGGAGGCGGTTAGGGTTTCTGAAGGAGGGAGAAGGAGAGATGAGAGAATACAGAGACGGCGGGGTGGGGATTTGTCTTTAGGGTTTGGGGATATGGGGATATAAGGGGAGGTAGAGATTTATTATGGGTCGTTGATCATTTGAGATCAACGGCCGGGATTGAATAAGAATTGGGCTGGTCAGAAGTAATGGGTCGTTTGGGTTGGGCTGCTGAGGTTATTGGTCCAATTTGGTCCGAAAATTGGACTTAAAACTGGGCTTTTATTTATATACACGAAATTTATCCAAAATAATTTATTAAAATACTTAATAAATAATAAAAATATTATTTATGCACTAAAATAATTAAAAATAATAATTTAGAATTTTAAAAATATAAAATATTATGTTGACACAAATGATGTAATAAAAGAGTACTTATGTATGAACATAGACTATTATTGCAAAACTACATAAATAACAAAAATATAGAAATAATTATATGAAATGATATAAAAATATTTTAAAATGTGAGTGTGGGTGTAAAATAAAAAATTAAGACAATTGAGTTATTGCAAATAATTTAAGGGAATAATTAGCAAATATTTAAGAAATTTTAATGCAAGAAAAGCAGTGAAAATTATGAAAAATTATAAAAAAAAAATACTTGTATAAATCTTGTAAATTAAGTAATGATGCAAATGATATTTTGAAAAGATATATATACTATTTAGAAAAATGTGAGAAAAAATTGGGTATCAACAATAGGTCCACGTGAGGCCAAAGTCTGCGGAGTAACAGCTGCCTGAACAGGCTCGCTTGCAGCCACGGTCAAGATAGGCTCAATCGGAGTACTCGACTGGTGGAAAGCCGGAATACGAGCCCTCGCCCTCCTCGAAGCCCTCCGACCTACTAGCAAAAGAGACTTAAGCAAAAAATAAAAGAACGGAAGGAATAAAGAATGGACGAAGACGAAATTATTAAGGAGAAAACGAAACGACTCACCGGCCGAAAGTTTGCATCCAAACCTCTCATTGAACGGAGACCACTCACGAATCCCCACCGTGTGAGGCAAAAACTGGCTCACCCAATCGCGAAATGTCGGCAACTAATGAAGGAGGCTCCTTCTCGGCTACAATACGAAAGAGGAGAAAAGAGGGAGAACGATCAGATCATCAAAAAGAAAACAGCGAACAACCATTAAAGGAAAAAACTTACGAGCCTAGTTCCACGCCTCGAGAAACCCGGCGGGGTTGGACACCACGTGCTCCGTCCTCACGTAGAAAAAGTTAGCCCAAAAGCGGCGATTAGTCTTGTCATCCATCTTCACAACCAAGCCATTGGTCCCACGGTGGCGAAGATGTATCATCGTACCCCTGTGAAAACTTGGGACGAAGAGGTGAAGCAGATGACAGAAAGAAACCCCACGATTCGCCAGCTCCACATACTTTATAAGCGTGAAGAAAAAATTGTATATATACGGGGAGAGTTGAGCCGGGCACACACCGTAATAACGATAGAAATCCTCCCCCAAGGAAGGAAGAGTAAGCGTGTAACCAACGACAAATGGGTACGCATAGAATGCACAGTACCCTGGGCGATGCACCTGCACAACGTCGTTACTAGCAGGGATGAGTTCGACGTGGTTTGGGATCAGCCATTTATCCCTAAAAGAAACAAGCACCGCAACATCCATCTCAGAAATAATGGGTTCAGGATCATCGTCGGGCAGATTCTTTAAATCTAACCTAGCCTTCCCCAAACGTGGAATTATCTCATTCACAGTGGGGAAATTCTCATCTTCTGCAATGGCTACTCCTTCTTCATGATAAGGCATGTTCACATCCAATGCGACATGATCAGAGGCTCCATGTGGGTTGGAGAAAGCACTAGCCATTTATTTTTAGGGTTACGTGCGCAAGAAGAAGGCGTAAAGGGGAAAGCTATAACAATGGCAGAAAACACTGAGGGAAGAAAGATGAAGATGCAAGAAAGTCGAAGAAGAAGAGGAGGACTCTTGAGTTTTCACATGCTTAAGAAATGCAGCAGCTCAAGTGAGAAGCTCTCATCCCTATTTATAGGGCTACTGGCACCCTGATCAAGCAAGCCAAGTGTCGTTGCATTAATTTCGAAACGGAAGAGGCGCGGGAAATGACGTTAACATATTGGGAACGTATGCCATAATGACGCACGATGGAATGACATCATTTCAAACTGATGTAACGGTTAGATATGGTCCCTGAAGCGGCACGTCGTCTACTCATCATAAAGGGAGCACTCCTCCGCCCAAAATGCTCAGATTTCTCAAATTGCAAATTTGCGAAGTCCGCCCATCGAGCTCGCCCAAAGACAACCCCGACAGGCGGAGGGACTAATTGTATGGGTTAAAATCTGATCAAAAGGATCACACCTATGAAATGACGATCGAGAATCGATTAGGCCGAGGTCGTTTCTAGAAGCAGATATATTGGCAAGATGAGTAGGTATGGTCGAGGTCGAATACTCAAATCAATCCGAACAACTTATTTAGCGGTACGATATTTTAAAGGAATATCCCACTGAATATTCTCTGAATTGGTGTACCTTCAGTTAGGTAAGGGAAGTGTCCCATGTAAGTAGCAAGAGAGAGAGAGAGATACAAGGGGGCATGTAATATGATATATGATAAGCACTTTTGAGAAAAGTAGAGGCTGAAGAAACGAAAACATTGTTGTTGTAAGAGATTCGACTTGTTGTCGATTCAAAGCACTTCTTACATCAGATACGAGAACACTTTTGATATTCCCACGTATGGTGGATTTGTATCATTGTCAGAGAGAGAGAATCACCCAGCCCATTAAATATTCGGGTGAATCATTCTCTCTATTTATATTTATTGCCATTTATCACATTTATTGTTCCATATTGTTCTCTTATCATTTCACAGTAACGTTATTACACACCCACGTTGTATTTAACAACCTTGAATGCGGCTTCATATTCCTGACTTCTCTTAATTTCAGCTCTAAGATTTATTATATTTAACTAGGATTTACCCATTATCTCATCATTTGATTAGTTTAACAAAAAGACTCAAAACTTTTTGGTCAAACAGGTTTAATTCAAAGGCTTGAGTATTTTGATCTTGACGAACAATTTGATAATCGTCACGAATGGGTAAGCTAGTATTGATCCGTTAAAAAGGAAAATTTTAGTTGATAGAATCGTTAGAACATTTGGATGTTCGAAACTTATATATAAATACTTGTTTGCAACTTATGGAGAAATACTCAGAAGTATGTATTCTGCAGGGTTCTCACTTTGCTGCTTGTAATTTCTAATGATCCTTTCAGCTGATGGGGAGAAAGGAATTATGAGGAGAACATTTTTTTCTGCTTGGATTTGATTGGTGAGTCTTGGGTCATCCACCAATCAGATCCAATAAGTAATAAATCATATTTTATTGATCAAAACATGTCACTTGTATATTCAAAATGTTCTTATTGACTATATTATTTGAATTGGCATGTCGTGTCATTTTAGCATGTGACATAATTTTATTAGTTCATTTATTTGACTTGACCATGGAACAAACTCGAGCATTGAACATTTGAACTAATAAAGTGGGTTGTTAATTGCAGCTCAAGATGGACTAGTCCAATGAAATGGAATACTTAACTATTAGCAGTATTAGCCAACAATATTTATTTGGACTAACTCCTTATGATTCCAATAAAATTTAAATGTCTATACTCACTGTTCTATTTTTGCTAGTCAATAAAAAAATAGAATGTCATCCATAATTCTAGGGGCAGCTTTATAACTACTATATATAACTAGCTAAGAAAAATAGCTGCCCCTAACTACTATATAAACTAATTTTAAAAAATTAGTATGGTAGACAATCTCCTTTTACCGTTCGAAGACTTCAACGCACAGCACACGTAGTAGTACGGACATAGATGAATTGACCCTTATTCGTATTGTTCATACTACTAAGAAAAATCTACTATAAATCATTGGCGTACTTGCTCTCTGCTCTATCAGGAGTTGGTATACTGTCAAACATACTTTGGTATATTTTGAGTTTTATAATTTTAAATAAAGACTGCGTAGCATATACACAGACCAATTTCTATATTCCTTTTTTTCTATTTCCCTTTTCTGCAATTTCTTGGTTTCCCTTTGAGAGCTACTGTTACATAGATGAAAGAAAATTTAGTTATGAGCCCTGTGAAATTCCAGGTCAACATACGTCAAGTACAAGTTCATCTCGGACTTCAAGCACATATAGCATCCATATTCATAAAGCAGCAGCAGGGTAAATATCTCCTCATTAGCTCAAACAAAGGGCAACCTGGTGCACTAAGCACTTGCTATGCACAGGGCCGGACCACAGGGGTCTATTGTACACAGCCTTATCCTGCAGCGCTGGATCCGGGGAAGGGTCGGACCACAAAGGTCTATTGTACCCAGCCTTACCCTGCATTGTAAGGCTCAAACAATTAATTAAGGTTGATAAACTACTATAACTTTGTAACTTGTAGTCCTTGCTCAATAAAATGGAACATCAAAGTCACAAATATTTGAACAACTAATATTACTTTTAAAAAATTTATGGGTATAAAAAAGTTAGCCATTAAATAACAGGGATCAAGAAGAGCTTTTCCTCACTTGTCTCTTCTTTTCTGCATCAAGTAAATGTTTGCATCATCTCAACAGGTCAAGACTGCCTTCAAATCAATGACAATTATATCCTCTGATTGGCCAAGCTCCGTGACCATGTAATGCCTGAAGAGTATGGTATACAACAGTCACTTATACAGGTTTTAGGCAAAGAGCATATGGTTCAGCCACACTTTTGTTTATGAAAAACCAAACTCAACACAACATGACATGTTGATAATCAGTCTCAAACATTACAGTGAATCTTAAATGGATTGACAGACCAAAATTGGTGTTAATCTGAGATTAGAATAGAGGGATAACACAAGTGCAGTTAGTACCGAGATAATCACTTTATTGCATTAAGCCACAAACAATCGAAACTCATAAATGCAGTCCACACAGGACTATCCCGATCTAGATTCTTGAGCGTTCTCAATATTGTATATCAGAAAATAGTGCCCTTGTGACTTTAAAGGGGTCGTTTGGTACAAAACAAGTTTATCTCGGGATTATATTGGAAAATAAACTAGGATAGATAATCCCACCTTCCATATGGTATAGGCAATCCCATGATTTTGATATAAATCGTATCCTGGTGTTGTTCTGACACCCACAACCAAACACTGGATAAGTTTAATCCCAAATTTTATACTGGAATAACCCCCCTAATCCCTGTAACGAAACAGCCCATACACTATGATATCCAACTTTGGGTTCTTGAAGATTTGTGCAAAGGATTCATCAGGACACTAAGGTGCCAGACTATGTTTCTTCAAAAAAAGAGCCACAACAACTTCACTCCTTCCTCCTATAATAAATTGAGTGAGAGCCCAAAAGAAGAGGCTAGCACCCGCAAGCCAATTAAAATTCACACCAGTGGCCTAAAAACTAACAGCAGACACTTCAGTTGAATATGGTTGCAGAATAGCCCTCTTAAAAGGAAAAAGAATAGATCGTGCAGTCGAGCTCCCAGCCTCCCACGAAATTGCTTTCAATCTTATAATGGAACAACTACACCAGCTATCTGGTAAGATTTGTTTGGTCAATTCGGTGAGTTATTAGTTAATAATGTGCAACCAAGAAGTACCCTTTTTTCATTGTCATACAACTACCTCCTTTATTTCTTCTCATACTCAGGTTTAACAGCCATTGCATCTGCGAACAAAATCAATGTGGTTCTCTGTGTATCAGGATAAAGTAACTCAGCATGAATTTTAATGAACAAATTCCTGACTTTTTCAAAGCACAATCTTCGAATCACTGAAACACAATAGTAAGATGGACCACTAAATATTATCTAAGATTAAGGACTTCCCAAAAATTTTAGGCGATGACTTCCTTTGACATCAATAAGAGAAATTCATCTAATGTATAACCATAAAAAACAAACCAAACAGAAAAGCACGGAGAGTAATCACAGAAAGAGACACGCAGTGAATATTTGCTCATGTAGCGAGTGTTTGCGAAAAAAACAAAAGATCCAAGCGATCTCAGCAAATATCCTCAAAAAGTGAATATGCTAAATAAGTACAAGAACAAAAAAAGACATACAGCTAAACCAAGGCTGCTAGGCAGAAGTCTTCAATTGCTGCTACCAAAAGGTTGTTTATCACCTTTGCAAAAAGGAAAACCTGCAAAATGCATTATAGTTGGAAATTTTGAACTCATTAACATTTGAACTGAAAATATANAAAAAAAAAAAAAAAAAAAAAAAAAAAAAAAAAAAAAAAAAAAATGAAACTTGATATTTGAAAATAGCAACAAGGACCATAGAAGATGAAGGGAAAATAGAGCTTATTGGTCCATACTTGGGATTCACATACTTTGGAAGTAGTTACTCCCTCCGTTCAATGGATGTAAACCTATTTCTTTTTTGGTCCGTTCCAAAAAGAATGACCCCTTTCTAAATTTGGAAACAATTTAAGCTTAAAATTCCAATTCTACCCTTAATGAGAAGCTTTTGTAACCACACAAATTCTCTGGACCCCTTTTTGACTTGTTTAGGACCACAAATTCAAAAAGTCTTCATTTTTTCTTAAACTCCGTACCCAGTCAAACAGGTTCACATAAATTGGAACGGAGGGAGTTTGTATAACATAGTACAGTCAACCCTCTCTATAACAGCCTCGTTTGTTCCGATATTTTTTGGCTCTATAGTGAATGGTTGTTATATAGTACAGTCAACCCTCTCTGTAACAACATTTGACGTTTAAATATTTTTCGGTTGTTATAGATAAAAATTATCCAAAAATCAATTATTTTTCTTCTTTCAATTTTACATATAAAAAATAAAAAAAAGTATCCAAATTTAAAATCTCAAAAGATATGCACATTTCACTAGTTGAATATTGAAGAAAGCTAATGCAATATTAAGAAATTCATAACTAAATGTATAAAGATTTAACTCAAACGCAAACATTTTAATGTTACCTAGAAAAATAAATTCTTTCAAGATTGATGGAAAAACTTTGTGATTGTAACTTGTTTCGTAGATTCCATTCTCTTACTAGCGATACAACGCTTGAATTGGCGAAGATTCATGTCCAAATTTTCAGCAAAAAGGTATCCAATAGCTTTCCCTTGAAGACAATCTAAGAGCTTAACAGTTAAGTTTTCTATCTAAATAATTTTTGAAATTTGTCCAATGAAAAAGATATCATGTGCAAATCTTCAAATCTTATATCTTATGAAGGATAGAAACTTTGTTTAATCGAAAAGATTGAGTGCATATTTTTAGAATTATTATTAGTAATCTTAAAGATTCTATATGGCTGTTATAGAGGGGTAATTTTATATAGAGCGTTCTGCTATAAATACGGTTGTTGCTGTTAAAGGTAAAAAGCCATTATAGAGAGGTAAAATATAACTTAAAAAATCGGTTATGAGGAAAACTTTGCTTTTATAGTGAACGATTGTTATATAGAGATTCTGTTATAGAAAGGTCTGACCGTATATTATAAGTACTTTAGAAGTTAATGATTTGTCAAGTTTGTGGGAGTTTGTTGTTGAAGGACTAAAAGAAACATTTAAAGTAGTTGAAGGTTAAATGATAGTTGGGTATCTATCACAAGGACAAAAATCAACCTATACCAACTACTGAGGGGCATAACTGCAATTTCACCAAAAAATATTCTAGAGTTCAAATCTTCATAACACGCATGAACTGCATATGACCATCATAGAAGTGAAGAAAAGCCAAGTTTTGCCACAGAAACTAGGAAACTATGTTCTTAGGTATATGCAAGGAATCCTACACTAGGTACATAAGAACTCGGTGGAGTTATCCTACTCTCATAACAACAAACAACAACATACTCGGTGTAGTCTCACAAGTGGGGTCTGGGGAGGGTAGAGCGTAGGCAGACCTTATGCCTGCCTTTAAGAAGGCACAATGGTTGTTTCCAGTAGATCCTCGGCTCAGGAAGGAAAAAAGGAGGGGCAATAACAAGCAAACTAATCTGACAATCGGAGTGAAAATACAAAACTAGCACTAAGTAATGCAATCAGAAAATCGAAACAAAGACAACAACAAGTAGTAACAGAAGTCTAGGGATACGAAAGATACTAAGTGGTGTATCACAGCTACTATTACAAACAAGGAAAACATTCGGCCACCTAACCCTTCACTTTTATTCTCAACCTCCACACCTTCTTATCCATGGTCATGTCCTTGTAAGTTTGAGCAATGTCATATATTGCCTAATCACCTCTCCCCAATACTTATTCGGCATGTCTCTACCTTTCCGCTCCAATGCCAGCCTCTCATACCTCCTCACCGGAGCATCAGTTGCTCTCCTCTTCACATGCCAGAACTATCTAAGTCTCGCCTCCCGCATCTTGTCCTCCATAGGGGTCACTCCTATCTTGTCCAGGATAACTTTATTTCTAATTATATTTAACCTGGTATGCCCGCACATGCATCTCATCATCCTCATTTCAGCCACCTCATCTTCTGTACATGGGAGTTCGTGACTGGCCAACACTCCGTCCCATACAACATAGTCGGTCTGACCACCGCTCTATAGAACTTACCTTTAAGTTTTGGTGGCACATTCTTATCACATATAACACCGGAAGCGAGCTTCCATTTCATCTATCCCGCTCCAATACGGTGTGTGACATCCTCGTCGATCTCCTAATTCCCTTGCATAACACACCCAAGGTACTTGGAACTTTCTCTCTTAGTGATGACTTGTTAATCAAGCCTCGCGCCTTCGTCCACTTCCAGAGTCGAGCCACTGAACTTGCACTCCAAGTATTCTATATTGGTCATGTTCAACTCGAAACCTTTAGAGTTCGGGGTTTGCCTCCAAACTGAAATATATTGGAGTTGGACCAGGATGATGTTATATGTCACATACTCAACATATAAGATGCCGCAAGAAGTAGTCTTTGAATAAGAAAGAAGTAATAGAAGAGAACCAGAAGTTTAGGTAACAGGGAAAGTGCTATCAACCTCTTTGAAGCATATGCATGGCATCTTCGCCAGTTAGACGATTGCCTGTGCAAAGCAATTTTTCTCAGCTACCAATAAGGCCAGGTAGAGGACACTTTATTTCATTGATCAAACGTAAACAAATGGCCAAAAAGGTAAAGAGTAACACCCCCACCCCCCATGTTTATGCCACCTATCAGAACAATTTTGAAAAGCAACTTTGAGATGCCGCAAAATAAATAGTTGCTAGTTTGATTGGAATAGGCATCATATCTCTAAGCAGACAAAGTTTCTCCAAGGCTTTGTTTTTTCTCTTCCATTGATATCTCACTTTTTTGCTGTGAAGTGATTGGACAGGTGCAAGAGTAGTTAGTTTCTTATGTAGTAGTGCTAGAAATGACTAACAATATAACACAATGTCATGGTCGTAGTTCTCTTTCTACTTATATGTGAAGAAGGGAAGGGACATTTATTGTGAACGTTTATGTGAAGAGTTAGGGTATCGATTCTCCAAGTATGCATCCCTTCCTTTACACAGAATATGGATCAATTCACAATAAGACAATGACATAATTTACAATAATATTCATCATAAGCTAATCCATCTCACAGTAATATAATACTAGAAGTCTAGAGCTGTATAAGAAGTTAAAAACATCACTTCTTACTTCTTTGACTCTTTTTATGTTGTCATCAAACAGCATATCCCATGCCTCACATTTTTATTTTCCAGTCTTCTTCCGGAAATGGTTCCAAAGTTGTTGCCAACAATGTCAAGGTTCTCATGAACTTCAAAAATGTTTGCATAGGGGAGCTTGTACCTTCTTGAACCAGGCACCGAGACAATCACCAATACTCTCATTAAATGAGAAAATAATTCTTTTGTGAACCATGCTTGCGCCCAAATTAGAATCAGATGATGGGCATGAAGAGTGTCAGAACAAACCTTTATGTATCATTATCAAGCAATATCTTATCCAAAATGGGGCATACATTACGAAGATCAGTAACAAACTTGGCCGCAAGGATTCCCCAAGTTTCAAGATCGACATCACCTAAAGCAGCCAGTGGAAGCACCCTTAAAACTTCTGCCTCGCATTCCGAGTCCAGAAGCCCCTTGATTAAGATGGAATAAGTAGATTTGTTTGGGAGACAACCTTTTTCAAGCATCTCTTCTAGAACTCTAATTCCTTCCTTTGCATTTCCAGCTTTGCAAAAACCATTGATCAACATGTTGTAAGTAAAAGCATTGGGAATGCAACCCTTGTCCACCATGTCATCCCACAACCTCCCGGCTTCATGCAGCTCCCCTCTCTCACACATCCCTGCAATAAGCATGTTATATGTCATAACACTAGGACTCGAACCCTTCTCAAACTCGTCAAACAATTTCCTTGCTTCCCGAATCTTTCCCTTCTTACAAAGCCAGTGAATAAGTGCGCTTGATATAGCATTATCTGGAGTACAATTCTTTACCAACAACTTCTTCCACAAAACACAAGCCTCCTCAACCTTCCCCTCTTCACACAAGACATCAATCACCTTACAGCAAAGTGTTGAACTTGGTATGTACCTCTTATCTAGCATATCATTAAGTAAATTAACTGCTTCACCGGACTTCTTTTCCTTGCAAAATGCCTCGATCATCACTCCATACGTCACTTCATTCGGCCCAACACCATTCTCCTCCATCTCATCCATTATCTTAACTGCATCAATCAACTTCCCTTGCTTAGCAAATCCATGCATCAAGATAGTATATGTCGTTGCATCAGGCAACCAACCTCTGTCCACAATTTCATCAAACATCCTCTTGGCCCCCACTAAATCACCAATTGATACGTAACACCCCAAAATGGTTGTGTAGCTCACCACATTGGGAACTATTCCCATCACAGGCATCTCATCAAGAACTCGAATCGCACTATCAATATCGCCTTTCTTACACAAAGCGTTCAACAAGATATTACAAGTAAACACACTGGGCATTATATCCAACTTTTTATGGCAATTCTTAAAAATTGCGTAAACCAAATCATACTCTTTGTTTTGTACTAAAGCATTCAACAAAGCATTAAATGACCTAATTGACCTCTGAATTCCAAATTTTTCAATACGCAGAAAGGTCTTAAGGGCCAATTTGGGCTTACTAGCAATCCCATAGTTCCTAATCATAGTAATAAACAAACCTTCCCCACATTGGATGCTGGACTTCTGCAATTCGGTTAAAAGGGTCTCTACTTCATCAAACGCGCGCGCACGGCAGAGTTTGTTGATGATGGAGTGGTAGGTTTCATAATTATGGGAAAACCCAGGGTGGAAGTTGCCAGCATGGTGGAAAATTTGGAGGGAAAGGTTTGGATCATGCTGGGATTTGATGAGTGTAATGAGTGTTTTAGGGGAGAGGTATCGGGGCCAGGGTTTGATGGGGGGTGTGACAGTGTAGGACCGGAGAAGCTCCGATTTGGATTTAATGACGGAGAGGTGCTGGTATGACGGGTGGGTCTTAAACGGGTCGGCGGCGGTGGCGGTGGCGGTGGTGTCGACGGTGGTTGAGAGGAAGTGCCTGAAGTTGTTTGAGTTGAGAAATGTGGTGTAGACCCACCGCCGGTAGCCGGAAACCTCTGGGGATATTAACATGAGGAAAACTCGGAGAATACGATGTTTCGATGTTGGCTTCTGGGTCAACCCCCAGCTCCGCGACAACTTCTTGCCTTTTACATTTCTTACCACTAATTTTTACAAAATTACTCTTAACCCCCTCGTTCTTTTTTGTTTTGTAACATTATACGTCTATTTCTAAAAAAAATGATAGAAAGTTTTGAAATAAAATTATGTTTTAGCTTAAATATACTTTCTGAATTGTTAGTTGCCATTTGTTTTCTTTCCTACCAGCTCGTAGGGTGGATAAGAATAGTGTTGAATAGGGTGTATTAGTAATACTGATATTAATTATACCGAAATACTTTTTATTCAATTGTTTGGTTTGATGTATTAAAGCATTGCATAATTTTTTAAAAATTTGGTTGTTTACAAAAATACCCTCAAAATCAGTCCATCACTCTAGCTTTTTAAAAAGATACATATGTTGAGAAATATTTTTATATGAAAAAGTTTTAAAAAAATATTTAATTTGTCTACGTATATTATAATATAGAATTAAATATTTATTTATAAAAAAGGAAATATGCTAAGTATTTATTTATTTACCAGAGATATAATTTTATTTCTCCCTATTTTGATTATTTTAAACTTGCATTAATATAATAACTAGCATATTTTAATCAAACATAAATTTTGAAGGACAATTTTGTCTTTAACTAAGTTAATGCATGCATTGAAACTCATTGCATTGCTAATATCATAGTTTTCTATGTTTTAGTTATGCATAGAATAATATCAAATAGGATATATAACTAATGCTTGCATAATTAATGTATAGGTTCAAAATATCTACCAAACAAGATATTATTAATACACAAAGTTAATGCATACATTATTTTATGTAATGCATCCTACCAAACGACCAGTACGCCTTATACAATAATTGTGCTTGAGAAAAGTGAAAATGGTTGATCCTAATTTTCGTATTATGTAAGATGTGTAGTAACCGGTGAGACTTTCCTTTTCAGAAGACTACATTGCCTCACCGGGGCATTCAAATACTAGATCTCGAAGAAAGTTCCTATGATTAGTTGTCAGTGTGAGTCATGAAGATAAAACTGGAGATAATACATATTATCTAATCATGATTAAGTAGTTAAAGTTTTGTATACGGTCAGAACGAGTCTGCCCTTTTTATGACTAATTGAGATTGGATCATGATAGGTTACGGTTAGGCCTCGTTTTATATCGAGCCTCATGGCAAAGCTAGATTGCCGAACCCTTAATTAAGAGACCGGACAGGGACGAGATCAGCCAATACCGAGACCAAGCGGAACAGATATCGAGCCAGATCGAAGGAGGTTTACCTAGTCAAGTAACGTTAAGCCAAAATATCTGTGATTGGGAAAAGATCATGGTGAAATCTCGGAACGTATCAAGATGAGGCCGGTTAATTAGCCAATCATGGAATTTCTTACTGTATTTAGAATTATAACATAAGTAGGACTCATCTACAATATAAAAAGGGTCTAATCATTTCTAAAGGGATCAGATTCACGCAACTCAAAGCAATTTAAGAACTCGATACTTTGTTATTTTATTCATATCTCACTTTGCTCATTCACTTGGTTCGAGAATGACCTGTCTCGAGGGCCAAAGTTGCACGTCTCATTTGGTTTGCTTTATTTTTCTTTACAGTTAATTTTAATACCAATTTATACATTTTTTCAGTTTATGCCAAGCGAAATCATGCGTCCTTAAAATCACTTATAAATTCAATTGTTACCCATTTTTTGGGTAAACAGTTTGGCGTCCACTGTGGGACTAAGGATAAGAGTGATTTTCTGGTACTAACTTTTGTAACGCACACTATTTTATACTTGTTCTGGTGAGTATATTTGATTCCAGGATCAGCATGTCGAACTCTCAAGCAGCACCCACACACATAGACAATGGCCTTGGTTTTCACGGCGAGAACAACAACATAGCAGCCCCAGGGAACGAAGTACCTCCAGTTGACCTTGATGGAGTCCCGGTCGTAGACCCAATCGACATTAATTCCATGTTTTCATTAAATGCAAACATGGGTGTCGACCCCGAGAATAGCGTCCGTAGAGACGTTCGATCAGCCAGTCAGAATGCACAGGGCGGCGAAGAAGGCGGGATCAACCTTTGAGTGATATTCAAAATGTTGCAGGCTCAACAAGTTGCAACAGCACAACTCCAAAATCAGATCCATGTACCGAGCAGGGGCCGAGCCCGAGCCGTCTCAAGAAGTTGTTCATAGGGCCGAATCGGTGTCAAGAAGGTCAAACAGAAATGAATCGGGGACCGACCCGGCTATCATGAACATGCTTGAGGAGCTGAAAATCGAGTTGAATCAGGTGAGAAGAAGATTGAGGCAAATGACAATAAAGTGTAAATGTATAACTCTAGAGTTGATCAAATTTCGGGGACACCACCAATTTTGAAGGGCTTGTATTCAAAGAAGTTTATACAAATGCCCTTCCCCCCGAGCGAGACTCCAAAACTAATTCCTAAAAATTTACACATTCCAGAAATTCCCAAGTACCCCAACGAGCATGTCACTTCTTACACATGTGCAATTAAGGGGAACGATCTGGAAGACGATGAGATCAAGTCCGTATTGTTGAAGAAATTCATGGAGACCCTATCAAAAGGAGAAATGATATGGTACCATAATTTGCCACCTAACTCCATTGATTCTTTTGCTATGCTTGCAGATTCCTTCGTTAAGGATCACGTCGAAGCTATAAAGTTCGAGACTAGGAACTCGGACCTCTTAAAGGTGAAGCAGAAAGATCATGAAATGCTCAAGGAATTTGTGTCTCGATTACAAATGGAACGTATGGATATACTGCCGGTTGCTGATGATTGGGTAGTTCAGGACTTCACTCAAGGGTTAAACGTACGAAGCTCGGTGGCTTCACAACAGTTAAAGTAGAACTTGATCGAATACCCAGATGTCATTAGGGCCGGTGTGCATAATTGGTATCAGCCAAAGATTAGGGTCGAAAGCGACCAGTTGGGGCTCATTTTGGGTCTGTTTATCCTATCAGGCCCGTCGACAGAGTCAAAAGGGACATTGACTGAGAACCACAGTCAAGAAAGGATCGTTACCAGCCATATAATGGATATCGAAGAAACAACTGACCTGGGCGCAACTCTGTTCGGGGTAAAAGGAGAAATTATCGGGGTCAGAGCTCTCGAGGGCTTATGAGCAAGAATGGCTTCAATAGGAACGTCGATCCCAAAGAAGTACCACAACTGTCAGAATATAAATTCAATGTTGATGCATCAGCTATCGTATCGGCCATCGGACGCATCAAAGATACTAGAAGAACAAGGTGCACAATTACCTATCTATTACGTGAGTTGGACCTTAGTCTAGGCCGAAACCAGATATCCCCATCTAGAAAAATTGGCACTCGCTTTGATAAGCGCTTCTAGAAAACTAAAATCATACCCCACATGTGTTGTACCAACTTATCCACTTCGAAACATTTTACACAAGCCCGAACTTTCGTGTCGGTTGGCCAAATGGGTCGTAGAAATCAGCGGGTATGATATCGAATATCGACCCCGAGCAGCCATCAAGTCTCAAAATCTTGGCAGACTATGTGACCGACTTCACGCCGGCCCTCGTACCCAAGGTTGAAAGAGAACTGTTAGTAAAATCGGGTACATCCTCGGGAATCTGGACTCCTTTTACGGACGGTGCTTCGAACACAAAAGGGTATGGACTCGACATCGTGTTGAAACCACCCATATGCAATGTAGTTAGAAAATCTATCAGAACTACAACATTGACTAATAATGAGGCCGAATATGAGGCCATGATTGCAGGTCTCGAATTAGCCAAAGGCTTGGGAGCAGAGGTGATCGAGGCTAAATGTGACTCCCTCCTCGTGGTGAACCAGGTTAACGGAACATTTGAAGTTCGAGAGGGTCGAATGTAGAGATACCTGGATAAGCTACAGGTAACTTTACACCGATTCAAAGAATGGACTTTGCAACATGTACCTTGAGATCAGAATAGTGAGGCAGATGCCCTCGTAAACTTAGGGTCATCAATCGAAGACATCGAACTCACTTTGGGGGCTGTTGTACAACTCATGAGACTGGTAGTCGAAGAAGGGCATGCCAAAATAATTCCACAAGTTCGACATGGTATTGGAGGAACAAATACGTAGTGCATTTGAAGAACGGGAGGCTCCTATCACATCCAAATGAATCGAGAGTCCTTACACGCAAAGGAAACACGATTCACCTTGACCAAAGATGGAACGTCATTCAGAAGGACGTTTGATGGTCCATTAGCGATATGTATGGGGCCAGGAGATATCGAATACGTTCTAAGGGAAGTCCACGAAGGCACTTGCAAAAATCATTCTGGTGCCGAATCATTGGTCCACAAAGTGATCAGATTCGAATACTACTGGATCGACATGGAGAAAGATGCAAAAGAATTTGTTCGAAAATGCCACAAGTGTCAAAGGCATGCACCAATGATTCATCAACCCGGGGAACTACTCTACTTGGTCTTGTCCCCATGGCCATTCATAAAGTGGGGAATGGACATCGTTGTCCCTCTTCCATCGGCCCCAAGTAAGGCTTAGTTTATTTTTTATTTATGACTGATTGTTTCTCTAAGTGGGTTGAAGCACATGCTTTCGAGAAAGTCAAGGAAAAGGAAGTCATAGACTTTATTTGAGATCACATCATATGTCGATTCAGGATGCCCTCCGAAATTGTGTGCGATAATGGAAAGCAGTTCATCAGGAGCAAGGTGACTAAATTTCTCGAGGATCACAATATCAAAAGGATCCTATCAACACCTTATCATCCCAGCGAAAATGAACAAGCCGAATCAACCAACAAAACCAGCATCCAAAATCTTAAGAAGAGACTAACTGACGACAAAGGGAAATTGAAGGAAATCCAACCCGAGGTTCTTTGGCATACCGCACAACATTGAAGTCTAGTACTGGCGCTACCCCGTTCCCATTAGTTTATCGCTCTGAAGCTCTAATACCAGTCGAGTTCGGAGAATAGAGAATCAGGTTCCGATATACAATAGAAGAGTCAAATAACGAGGCCATGAATACAAGCCTAGAATTATTGGATGAAAGACACGAAGCCACCCTCGTCCGATTGACCGCCCAAAAATAACGGATCAAGAGACACTACAATCGAAGAGCCAATATTTGATATTTTGGCGTCAGGTACTTGGTGCTAAGGAAAGTCACCCTCAACAGTCGAAATTCGAACGAAGGAAAATTGTGTCCAAATTGGGAAGGACCGTACCAGATTCTTGAGGTCACCGAAAAAAGGGTCCTACAAGCTCGGAACGACGAATGGGGAACAACTACCGAACAATTGGAAAATATCACACCTAAAGCGATACTACTGCTAAGGTACGACCCCTTTTCTATTTTTCATTTTTGTTTTAAACTAACCTTTGCAGGTGGTCAACAAGAACCGGCGGAGGATTTCACAACGAATGAAATGAAGTATTTAGGTCTGAAAGCATGTGTTGCACTCTTTTTTCCTTAGACTGGTTTTTTCCCAAATGGGGTTTTCGGCGAGGTTTTTAACGAGGCAATAATGAATCGTGCTAACTTAGAATCAACATCGAAGGACAATTCAACAATATTCCAGGTTCCTTTGCAATCAACCTCGAATATTGCGGGGCTACCCTCAGATATACATTTTATTTGAATATCAGCTCTTGCAAGGAAACTACTTCGTAAAAGGAGGGTATCGATAGTTAGCATTTATTGTAAGGGCTAAATGGTCAGAACGAACCGTGCCTGCATAGATTGATCGAGCCCTGAATTAAACATGTATGCATGTATGACTATTTTTATCAAGTATAAGGAGAAGTAATTCCCTTGAAAACATCTGATGTTTAAATTTTTTCCTATGTACATCTCTTGAAGAGCTTCGTACTATAACGAGCCTAAGGGTAATACTTAACCAAAACGCGAACGATTGCTCCCTCACTCAGGGACTACCGTTTAGCTCAAATAGCCCTAATTATCGGGCCTCGGGGATAAAAGACCTAATAGGAAGCACCCCGATATCTAAAGGCCACGGCCGCCCCACTGGGGGACTATAATCTTGGGCAAGACCAATGGGCAGATCCTGAGCTAAAAGGCTACGACCAATTTAACTTGGCTCGGAGACGCCCGAATTCCATAACAAAATAGGCCTTCAAATTCTTTCATAACCAGTTCTAAAAATGCTACCCTCGGCAAAATCACAAATTAAAGATATCTTCGAAAAAAGCTTCGATAATATCCAGCCTCAGAAATTCTAACAAATGCAAAGGTTGTTCGGACCCTCGAAAATTACCCTATTATCTAATGCTAAGGTATTTTTTTATTACAAATTACAAGGAAAAGAAGTAAAGACTGAATAGCCGAAAGGGAAAAGAAAATCCTTGTATTCATATACAAAATAATCTTCTTTACAAGGTCCAAATCGGCCAAGTACAAAAAAATTTACAACTTCCCAAAACGGCCTCACAAAAAGTGTAAAAAGAAATGAACAAAAAATATACTAAGTCTTAAGAGGCTTGGTCCCCATCGGAAGAAGCATCTCCATCCTCAGGATCTTCTCCATCTTCAAATTCACTGAGGCTATTAGAGTCATCCTCAGGGAAGGCCAACTTCTGAGCCCGTTTTTCTTCAGCTCGGGCATTATCGACCTTGGCCGTAATATTAAAATCCTGGGTTTGAGAATCCTCGAGGGATTCCCTCCGAGCTTTCCACTTTTCATGATCTATCATGATCATAGCCTTGGTATGGATGTCCTCGACATCGATTTTGAATTGGGCCACCTTTTTATCGGCTTTAATGCCGGCCCCGGCCACCTCAGACTTAGCCTTTTCGAGCTTGTTGGAGGCCGAATCCAGATGGAACTGGAGCTCTTTGATATTCTTGGTCTGCACCGAGTCTTTCTCTTTTGTAGCTTGAAGTTTAATCTCGGCCAAATCCAACTGCACCTGGACGGTCTTTTTCATCGCGACTAGGATATCCATGCTTCTCTTTAATGCCTCGGCCCGTATCTCCTCAACCTGTTTGTCGAGCCGTTCGATCTGCTCGAGATTCTGTTGCATCTGTAGAATCGGTTCGTTAGTCGTTATATCTAAATCATCTTCATTATCATGAAGCATTCGACCTTAAGAAAGAAGGTGTTAAGAGTAGTCAGTGTGCTCGTCCCGAGCTACAACCAAATCGGCCTGGAGTCTTTCACTGAGGAGCCTATAAGTGTCGCTTTTCTCAGTAAGTCCCCGAACCTCAGCATTATGCTCCTTTCTAACTCTGAGGAAAGCTTCGTGATGCAACACCGAATCCTGCAAATAAGGAATAAGGTATTAAGAGTAGTCTACAATTCTAAGTATAAAAGAAGTAAGAAAGAAATTCTCGAAGATTACCCGATTTAGAGCATGTTGAGCCTCGTTGAAAAAGCAAGCGGCCCCCACAATGTTCATCACGGCTTGGTCCTCTTCAGTAACCGATCCCCTCAGATAGATGGGAACCCCAACAGGGACGGAAAGACTGAGGCATCCACCGGGATAGTAAGCACTAGATGTCGTTTACGGCCCGGGTTAACACTCAGAGCCGAGAATTGGTCCACCAACCTCAAGCTCGATAAATATCCAATGGAACCTGGTGACGGTATTGTCTTCGGCACTGGTAAATCACCGAATCCGATAATGTCCTCGGATGTAGCAGCTTCAAGCCCATCGAATAAACCTTAGAGATCGAGCCGATGACTATCCAGCATGCTGGCCTCTCGAATCATAGTGTCAGAAATCTATGGGGATTCCAAAATGTCACCCACCTCGAGCTCGACCCCAGGGAATTCTTCCCTCTCTTGGGGAGCCTTGACTCTAAACTCTCTCTCCCCCGTCTTAGCTTGGGACGGGGCGAACTCTACTCTTTTCGATCCAGTGACCTCGGTTGAAGCTCCCTCATTGACTGCCTCCGGTTCGTAGGACTTTTGTACCGAAGCGGTAGCCCGCGCTTGAGCCACCAACTTGGAGTTGTCTTTTTATTCTTCCTCTTCAGACTCATCCCTTAATCGGCGGATTGAGTCTGAGGATATGACGCCGACATCCATCTTGGACTTACGAGGTTTCCTCGCCGGTCTTTTCTTTTTCGAGCCCAGGAGACTTGGGGCCCTCTTTCTCTTCCTCTACTTGGCCGGCTTTGGAGATGATGGTTGGGGAGGGATTTCTTCATCACCGGAAGGGGGTCTCATCGCAACATCCTTCCCGAGACCTGTAAAATAAAGGAAGATAGGTTAGTTGAGAAAAGGATGAAACAAAAAATAGTTTGAAACATAAATTTACCATGGTTGCGGGCCTCCCATCGACCCGTTGGTAGCTCCACCCAAGCACGTTCAGAGTAGGGACTCTGAGACACCAGGCCTTCGACCTGTCGCTTTAATCCAAGAACCGGATCCGGCATCTGGACCACCGCTGCAATACCAAAATAGAAATGAGGAAAGATAGAAGGAAGTGAAAATGGCAAAGCAAGAATTCAAGGTAAAGGAACTTACGATTCATGTTCCACCTCTCTGTGAACGGCATGTCTTCGATAAGGATCATGTTCGATGTCCTTATTAGGACGAATCTTCCCATCCAGCCTCGATCACGAGACTCGTCGATACTGGAGAACGGGGCTCTGCTGGCTTGACGGTCAAGCTTAATCAGTCCCCCTCGATAGAGTCAGGGACTGTAAAGGTGCATGAGGTGATCGAGGGTGAAAGAACATCCCTCGATCTTGCTCGTGAAAAAGCGAAGAAGGACGACTATCCTCCAGAATGAGGGGTGGATCTGGCCTAGGGTGACGTTGTATCTTTTGCAGAAGGCCACGATTATGGGATCCAAAGGACTAAACGTAAAGGGGTAAGTGTAAACACTTAGATACCCCTCTATGTATGGGGTGATTGATTCCTCAGGAGAGGGAACAACCACATCTTTATTCTCCCAGTCACGTTCCTCCTTGACTTTATAGAGGATGTCCTTGGTGATGGTGCATATGTATCTCGACATCGGCTCGCATCGGCCCTGCAGCAAGGGGGTATTCTCTACCTAAAAGTCAGCAACGGTCGGGCACCCCGTCAGAACGAATTCCCCAGGGCGGGGCTCCGCCGCAGCTGCATCGCCGGCAGGATGTGATGAAGAAGAAGCCTCGTTTTGCGGCACAATTTTGGAAGTTTTAGCCATTTATGAAAACCAAATACGAGAGTAAGGGAGTTGATTAGAGTTCAAGGAATTTGGATACGGAAATTATGAAGTAAGGATTCTTTGAAAGCAAGAGTAGAGAAGGCGTTGATTGTAAAAGCTTGAATGAGAGAAGGTTGAGGTTTTTATAGATTGAAGGTGACGGTTCAGAATTGTTTGTGGCCAACCAATGCCTGACAGGCATTTAATGCCTTGGTAACTGGACCGAAGGGACATTTCGTCGCCTGCGTCACGGTCGAGCTCGTCACTGACTTCATCACTCATAGAGATGAAGTTCGGGAATTCGTGTCATTTTTTATCATCTTATTTCTGAGAAACGAGGGGACTATCTGTATATGGTCAGAACGGGCATGCCCTTCTTATGGCTAATCGAGGTTGGATCATGATAGGACATGGTTCGGCCTCGTTTTATATCGAGCCTTAGCGCGAAGCTAGATTGCTGAATTGTTAATTCAGAGATCGGACAGGGACGAGATCAACCAAGACAGATACCAAGTGGAACGGAGATCGAGCGAGATCGAAGTAGGTTTACCTAGTCAAATAACGGCAAATCGAAATATCTGTGATCGGGAAAGGATCACGGCGCATATCTCGGCACGTATCAAGATGAGGCCGGTTAATTAGCCAATCATGGTATTTTTTACTGTATTTAGAATTATACTATAAGTAGGACTCATCTACTATATAAAGAGGGTCTAACCATTTGTAAAAGGATAAAAGTCACGCAACTCAAAGCAATATACTGTTCTTTAAGCTCTCAATACTCTGTTATTTTATTCATATCTCACTTTGCTCGTTCACTTGGTTCGAGGACGACCTGTCTCGAGGGCCAAAGTTGAACGCCTCATTTAGTTTGCTATTTTTCTTTATAGTCAATTTTAATACCAATTATATATTGTCTCAGTTTATGCCAAGTGAAATCACGTATCCTGAAAATTACCTATAAATTCAATGATTACCCATTTTTTGGATAAACAAGTTTATATGCAAAATATGTATCATGCATTTATCTTTTTATGTGTAAATACCGGTTAATATAAGTAAGAGAACACCCAAAGAGAGACCCGGAAGAAAATATAATTATGATGAGAAAAGGGGTGAGAGAGACTGAGGATAATTTGTCAACCACCAGCATAGCACATATCCTAGCTTTTTTGGGGCTTGTACATAAGGCTGAAAAGGGGGAAAAGACATTATTAGGCAATATTCAAGAAAAATTTTCAGAATCCTATCAGGAATTAGTAATTAACAAACTAGCACCTAATTAATTACAGTCCTGACCAAACATATAATGTTGGACCAAAAATCAAATTTTCACATGTGTGAACTGATTCTAATCAAACAAAGGACCGAAAATCAGCCCTATTAATTACCTAAACGTAGTCCAATTAAGACTCATCTCTACCAAAACATTTGATCAGATTATACAACCCATTTGATTACCTTCAACACACATCTCTCTTCTAACATTAATGTCACGACCAAAAAGCATATATGTACGACTCCTCCAAAGGAAAGTAACACTTATTTTAATTTTTTAGTTGTTATTTTCGTATATAGTATAAAAATATAATTAAATTAATGAAACATTATAAGTATTTTAAGGATATAAACTTAAAGTTATTTCCATAGTAAATGTGTTTGTTTCAATATCCTAATAGTATATTTATACACTCATATGTTATTGTTTGTACATAATGTCCATCAAATATAAATTTAAAATATATCACATATACGGAGTATATATTTCAAATGTCAAATATACTTAAACTATATATTGATCTCATCAAGTATATATAATTATACATTAAATATACATAATACATATTGTCGAGTTGGTTGGCATCATTCGTTCTTTTCTGTCTTTTCATCGTCCGCCTCCGCCCGAACAGATCGCACTAACCCACCTGAAATAAGGTAAAAGCAAGGGTTGTCGCCGCCTGATAGAGGTAGAAGCGGGGGCCACCGGAGCTATTTGCGTCGATTGTTTCGATTGAAAGAGGAAGGGAGACAACTCAAATGTCAACACAAAAATAGAAAGAGTCGTGCTTCAAAGTGGAATTCTTCTAAGACCCCATTCAGGCTTCGCTGACCTATCACGTGATAAAAAGAAGAAAGTACGAAAGAATAGTAAACGGAGCACACTGCAGAAAGATTAGATTGAATATGTATATTTGTTTATACAAGATTATACGTTACATTGACATAAAACGAGTTTGATATAGGTAAATATATATAATATATCCGTTACATTGACATAAAACGAGTTTGATATAGGTAAATATATATAATATATCCGTTACATATGTATATATTTAAAATTACATTGTAAAAGATATATTACATATGTCTATACCTTCGAACATGGAATAAAAATGTGAATTTACTTAGATTGTGTTTGATATAATAATGGAAAAGGGGATTCTAAGAGCGGAAACTTTCATAAAAATGGCAAGTATAGATTAATGATGGGAGAGAAATATGGATAAATTAATATGGTTCAAAATTAATTCCTTAAATTGTGGACTATGTTTAAAAATTTGAAGAGTACTAAACGTACATGATTTTGAGAAAATGCTGTAATTGTAAATGAAACTTCAAAAGGATTTTTATTGGGAAAATTTTACATTAGTACAATTGGGATTCATGCTTTTCAATTTTATAGCCCATATTTTAATTTATAATCAACTAGCCCAAAAATAATAGGCTAAAACTCAACATTCAACTCCAATAGGTTCTCAAAATTACTATTTAACTTTTAAAAAGAATTCCTCAAGCATTTAAGTTAATATTCGAATCAGTAATTGTGACTCAAATATTAGTTCAACAAACAAAATCCATTTGGATGGTGAAAATTAGATTTTTAACAAGTTTAAACATGTGGGTTTAAATTCCGAATTTGATTTTGAGAGAAATTTGGAATGAGCGTTATTTAAACTTGTTAGAAATCGTATAAGTAGGTTGTATATAAAATTTGAAGTCATTTGATGGAGATTTGGACTGGTTTTGAACAAGATTGCAGCTGACAATCGTGGAAGAAGTTCGTCTACAGACGCTTGTATAAATGTGTATAAGATTTGTTTATACACTCATATACACTATTATACAAGATTATACATACTTATACAAAAAACTGACTTCGTCTTCTTCCTTGCGTCTTCCCTGAAATTTAATTCAAATCTTGCTCAAATCTACTCCGAATCACTTCAAATTTAAATTTTGAACTTTTGTGATATTTTCAATCAATTGGAACAACACCCAATCCAAAAAACTAACAAAATAAAAAAAACTATTTTCGAAAGCAAAGCTTTGAATGGTCTTTAATTGTGGACTTCTACTCTTCAATTTTCTTACATTGCAACCAGGTAACACAAGAGGAGAAGCAGAAAATATACAGCTCCTTGAAGCATATGTCGACGATGTGAGAAGAAGAGAGTGAAAGCAATGTTGTAAGAACACAAATATAATTCTATAGTTTTTAGAAGCAATGGTTGTAAGAACACATATTGTGAATTATCTAGTACTTTCAAAATATGTACAACATGGTTAGAATGTGTAAACCTTAAAAACATGAGTCATTTTTTATTATGGTGTGAAGTCATGTATATTTTCTTGTAATTCTTTTTTTTCTTTGGACCCGCACCACTAAAGTTAGCCAGCCCAATTCTGACTATGACCTACTAGTTGGTACACAAACATGCTAGTACCCTTGACGAACAAGTGATAGATGGATTTTGGAAGAATTTGAACCATTAAAAGTTCAACTGTAAATGATGATAGTGCTGTTTGTGACCATAACTTAAAAATGACCATATCTTTTGATTCTACTGTTTGTAAACATAACTTAAAATGTTCATATCTATTGGTCGAAAAAATTAGGAGACAATCAAGTTAACAGACGATCATTATATCACTTGATGAGAGATCGTCTACACTCAAGTCTGCAATTTCAATTGTTTCGTTCAATATCAAGTCCATATACATAAGGCTGGCAGATGGGTCGGGCCTGACCCAGGCCGGGTCCGCGATTCATGCAGGCTAAACGGGCCGGTCTGTGGCGGGTCCGGTCTAGACGAGCATGTGATCCCATATGAGGTGGGCCGGGGGGACCGGCAGGCGGGCCTGAGCCGGTTCAAACGGGCCTTACGGACCCAACGGTTATTTTATTTTTTATAAAAAATTTATTTAAAAAATGGCCAACGGCCAGAATTTTAAAATCTAGCCGTTGGCCCATTAATTTTAGCCGTTTGGCTTTTTTAAAATAGTCATTTGGCCCCCAAACTTTGTTTTAACCCCAAACTTTTTATAATTACACTTTTTCCCTATTCTCAACTATAAATATCTCCCCATTCTTTCATTTTTACTCACAAAATCATCAATCTCTCTCTAATTTTCTTCTATAATTGCTTACTTTATTATTGCAATTTGTGAAAAATTGTGAATTTGGTGAAATTCAAGTCTTCAACATTATACAATTTTTAAGAAATTGTTCGTCAATTCAGTAAACTCGTTCCAACTCTTAAATTTTAATATTATAGTTTTGTTTGTTTAATTTGTTTTCCTTGTAATTAATATGGACTTTTCTTTGAAAAAAATGTTTGGTGGTAAAGGAAAAGCTAAAATTGGTGAATCTAGTAGGCAAGCTACTACTACTCCCCCGACCCCGGCTACCCGACCTAGACATGTTACCCGTCCTCCTCTACTTGTTATTCTTGATAGTGATAACCCTTATTTTCAATTTACCGATAGTCAATTTATACATGATCTTACACCAGGTTCACAATTAAATGATGAATATATGAATTCTCTTTATGGTATTCCAGAGGAAAATGTTGATTTAGACGAAACACAACCAGATTTAGATGATACACCTACTAGTCCTGTTGCTAACCAAACTGATAGTTATCCAAATAATGCCCCAGCTGACCCTCCTGTAGTTAACCCCTACTTTTAATAGGCAACCTTCTAAACGGTCCGAAACATCTCTTGTTTGGCATTTTTTTACTCAACTAAGAGATCATAATAAGGCTAAGTGTAAAACTTGTGGCGTCTTGATGTCTCATAAATTTACTGGAGACCGTGGCGGTACAGATAGTTTGACCAGACACATAATGAAACACCCTAATGATAAAACTAGATTACTTCAAATGAAAGCTAGGCAAGAGGAGACAAATGTAGGTACCCAGGGAATTAACACTAGTACCGGTCCAAATCTAGTTCAACTAGGAATTAACACTGTTACTAGTGACATTTTGTATTACGATCCAAATAAAGATCGTGAAGAATTGGCAAAAATGGTTATTGTTATGTGCTTACCATATAGTTTTCCTTCTAACCCTCACTTTGCCCATTATATTAGAAGAATTTATAATCCTACTTTTAAAGGATGGCCTCGCACAACCGTAAATGCTGATATTATAAATATAAACATGAATATGAACAATATTTGCGCTATTTATTTACTCATATTGGTAATCGCATTTCTATTACTACTGATATTAGTAGGAGTGGTAATGACTGTGATTATCTTACTGTTACCACTCACTGGATTGATGAGGACTGGATAATGCAAAAACGCAGTATTGCTTATAGAATAATTACTTCAAGTCACACAGGTAAGTTTATTGCTAAGACAGTTCATGATATTTGTAGATATTTTTGCATTAAAGATAAAATAATGGCAATTTCAATGGATAATGCTTCTAGTAACACTAATGCTATAGGCTATCTTACAACTACACTAAGTCCTGCATTTAGTAATATTTTCCATGTTAGATGTATTTGTCATATTTACCATTTAATCGTCGGTGATGGTTTGAAAACTTTAAATGCTGAAATTTTAAAGGTTAAATTCGCTCTTCATTGGCTTTTTTATTCAAACCGTAGAAGTAGAGTTAGAGAATATTATAAAAAATGTGATGAATTTGGCCTTAGAGAAAGAAAGGTTCCTAAACCTTGTCCGACTAGATGGAATTACTTGTATGAAAGTTTAGTTGTTGCATATGAATATAGAAACCCAATAAGTGCAACATATAATGCTCGTGCAGGTGGTGATGATGATGGNGTCGTAGGGACTTGAAACAGAGAATCCCGACGGCACCTTCAATGTTTTGGAATGGTGGAAGGACAAAGAAAAACACTATCCGGTCCTTTCAAGGATGGCTCGAGATATCTTAAGTATTCAAGCTTCAATAGTGGCATCGGAGAGCGCTTTCAGTCAAGCAAGACTTCAAATCGGTGATCATAGAGCGTCTATGAGGGAGAGCTGGGAAAAATCAGTACTCTTCAGAGATTGGATCCGTTCAAAAAGAAGAATTTTTGGACTACTTGAATCACAACCGGAGATAGACGAAGCTTATGAAGAAATGCTAGCGGAACTTGCGGAGGATGCTGCTTCGCCCGGAAGCGGTGATGAACAAGCTTCTTTTCCGCCACCACCAACGAAAAATCCTCCAAAGCTTGAAGGATTTATGAAATTTGTTAGAGATAATATGTAGATTAACATGTAACTTGTATTTTGGCACATCTTGATTAATTTTTTTTCCTTTTAATGGTGGTATTAGTACCTTGTTATGCTCATTCCATTGGGGGGAGGAAGACTAAGAAAGATATTGTCATTTTTTAAAATGTTGTATTAATAAAAATTATAAGACATTTCCTTGAATATTTGTTTACATTTTTTTTTGTGTTTAAACTTGAATTACAAGACATAAGTCATAATTATATAATATAATTTACAATAAATTACCTTTGATAATATAATTACATAAAATAGTCAACGGCTATAATTTGAAAAACTAGCCGTTTGGATTTTTTAATGCAAGTTTGAATATCTCTTTACTATTTTTGTGTTTTAAATTTGAATTACAAGATTTACGTCACAATATTTACAAGAAATTGCCTTAGATGATTTAAAAAAAAAAAGAAAATAACCCGGATCATTTAAATCCGTTTAGGGTCGTGGGCCCAGCACACTTAGCCCGCCCCCAACTGGACCGGAGCCCGTTTGGCACAGGCCCAACCCAGATTACATAATACCCTTGTCATTTGCCCTTTTTGCATAGTTATTATGGTCTTATGTGGTTGTCGTGTGACACCGATAATTTAAGAAGTTGATGCTAATAAGTTACGTAATTTTGGCTCTAGGTTGGTGATTTATGGGCCAATTGGGAAAAGTTCGTTTTGAGGGCTAGATAGGAGCAACGTACGTATAGTTATTGTAGATACCGTATTCCATTATTGCTTAATCAGTATTATCTTTTCGTCTCGATTTAATGTTAATTGAAGGTGTGAAAACGTATTGCGGATTTGATAGCACTCGTCTATTAACATCTGTGCTAGACTTCCCATGGCCAAAGCCTAATTCCTTGGATTAAATGTTATGACCGTCTAATGACCTTCAACATTTTGATTAATGCTAAATAAAATGATAACTTAATCAAAGTAGTAATTATTCAACTCCAAAATATCAAAATTACATCTATAAATCGATCACCAGCTTCTTATTTTTTAGGCCTACACAAGAAAGTCCGATCTAATTAACGTTATTCTTAAAGTTGACAATGGCATTTCCTACATCAACGTAAGTATTTACTTACTCTATATGGTATTTGATTTAGACAATAAATGGACAATAATTGTGTCGGTGTGCGGCCATTCCGAAGTAAATGTGATTCTCCCACTTTATCTTTTGACCACTCAATCATGAGTTTTTACTTCATGGGGGAAATCTACAATTACCATATGGTACTTTGTTCTACAGAAGCTAACAATGCCTCTGCCTTTGGTAAAAGACACTCAATATTAGGGCTTTGGTCATTGTCTGCCTTAGCGTCAGCGCATAGCATTGTGTCGGAGAGTTATCAGATTGCATGAGGGTACATTTATGTCGTTATTTGAATTTGCCTGAAACAGTACATTAAGAACCCCCTTCATTATTCTTTTAAACAATCCTTTTGATATCTATCACCTTTCACCAATATAACGAATAATTCTATCCCCGATAAATGGAAAGATTTCACCTAATTTTTTTACTGGAATTTCAATCTTAATCTCTAAATTTGCACCCATTTGACCACTTGTGGATGCCCTATTCAATTATTCTTTTTATTCGGTTGCCTTCTTTATTAGAGGGAGGCAGAAAGCAAGGTTAATAAATAAAAGGGGTTGCAGATTGCAGCTTGGAGAAAAAATAGTTACTTATGTTTTGGGTTGGTCTAAGATAATCCTTCAAATATACAATTAAGCATTTTAGCCCTTTATATTAACCAAAACTGAGCACATTTGATCCTCATTATAGTTAAAACATGGTGATTTAGTTATGTTTGGCAGAACTGGTCCGTCAGAAGCACATGAGCTGTTTAGGCTAAAGAAACTAAGAGGCGGATTGACTCATTATACGCTTCTTTCTACCATTGCAAATTTATTATTGTTGATGTATCTTTAGAATCCTCAATAGCACCCTTTTGTTGTTGAAATCCTAAAGTTAGGTTTCTTCTTAAATACAAATTAGGAGAAATGAAATAAGGAGCAGTCATCATGACTTCAGTTTAAACAGCTCACAATTTTGTTAAACATAATTAGACCATGTGGTTTAAATATATCAAAAACAACAGGTGCTCAATTTGGTGAAAAAAAATATCTAAAACTGGCCAGGTATATTTTTAAACTCCTATCTTAGACTGACCCCTAAAAGATAAGGGACTATTTTTCTTTTACTTTCCTCAGCCAAGCTGTGAATACGATTGTATATATATTTCTCAAATTGATGCAATAGTATTCTGCACTTACGGAGAATAACGAGGTTTAATGAGGTATTGTCATTTTAGTTTGTCAAATTATGTAGGGTTACATACCTAACCAAATAACTTTAGCTTTAGTTAAACTTTAATAATTGGACCAAGGCTGGTTGTAATTATAAGGCACACTCGAAAATCATTAGTTGCTTTCTTGAAAGGCTAATTGCGTCACATTTTTCCCGGTCATTTCGCCTGAAATTAAGACCCTACTACTCCACTTTAGAAACAACGTATGTGAGATAGCAAAGCAGTTTGAAAAAAACAGTCTTTTAAATATAATGAACATTAAACCGTACCATATTGTACCCATAAATTGAAATTTTGACACAGACCGACATATATACACACATTTACTCAGTGATACAGTTGAAACGAGTAATGTCAGGTTACTGTCCATGTCACCCTATACAACTGCATCAGCCTTTGCGGACCAGTAAAGTAAAGGAGTTAATATAAGCTCTTCTTCTTCTTCTTCTTTCTGACTCCCAACAGTCAACAGATCATTTGGTACAAATCATTCTTAAGTTATTTTTTTTGTATAGAAGCAGGACAGCAGTTGGTTTACAACATGAACCAAGAAATGAGTGGCGTTATAGTTGAGGATCAGAAGCAGCAGCAAGAAATGAAAGGTGTGAATGGGGGTGTTCATGAGGATATTAAGATAGACTATGTGTTTAAGGTTGTGGTAATAGGGGACTCTGCTGTTGGAAAAACTCAGGTACTTTCCAGGTTTGCTAAGAATGAGTTCTGTTTTGACTCTAAATCTACCATTGGTGTAGAGTTTCAGACTAGGACTGTCTCCATTCAGTCCAAAATCGTCAAAGCCCAGATCTGGGACACTGCTGGCCAAGAAAGGTTTGCCTTTCTGTTTCTTTTCCTTCTTCTCTCTCTTCTTCTCAATTGTGCTAATTAATTGGTTCATTCATTTTCACATAATGCCTGTTTTAGTTTCGCTTCCACTTAGTTTCATCATGACTCCTGCTTTGTTTGTTTTGCTCATATTTTTTCAACTCAATATGATTTAGCTTTTCGCTGGGGCAATTACTAAGTCAATGTTGTTGCCTAATAGGGTTAAATTAGAGAGATTATAGTTGTGTTTAGTCAAGCTAAGTACAGTAGTCCAGCAACATCATTTGCAGAGTTAGTAAGATGATTGAACCTACTACCTTTCACAATCCAACTTAATGAGGGCCCAACTCTTCTGTCGCTACTAATATATCGTGATTTCGTGTTTTTGGACAATGACAACGTTATTTCAGCTACCACATGCCATTTTGCCCTCCCTAACAACTACATTAACGAAGCCGAGGATAGCAATTTCAACACGCACATAACATTGTACAGGTTGCTTTCCCAGTCATGTGGTTGTATCAATTAATTCTAGTTTCTCACTCAAATGAATTATCTTAAACAATCTTAATTATGTCGCACTATACTATATTTCATGAGTCCATGAGATCAGTTTTAAGTTGAATGGTAACATAATGTAATCTCGATGAGTGTTTTCTGACATCTAGAATTCTTCTGAGTAACAAACATTAGTGTATCTTGGTTAACTAGTTTAAGTTTCATAACCTTCCTAGTTACAGTACGATATGTAGAAAGACGAGGGTACAAACTTAAACAGTCAGTGTATTAAATCAGTGGCAGATTCGAGATTTTGAATGGCAGATATCAAGTATGGCAGTACCCACTACTTGTCACAATAAATGCAAACTTAGTACCAAGAAATTTATTTCTTTCGTACTTAAGACAGTATCTACATCCATACTTCCCTGCCTATAATGTACGTATATTGGCAACAGGTACAGAGCAGTGACAAGTGCATACTACAGAGGAGCACTAGGAGCGATGTTAGTTTACGACATAACAAAAAGACAGAGCTTTGATCATGTAGCTAGATGGGTTGATGAACTTAGGGCTCATGCCGATAGTTCTATTGTGATCACGTTGATCGGTAACAAAGCCGATCTAGTCGACTCGAGGGCAGTTCCAACCGAAGATGCAGTCGAATTTGCAGAGAGGCAAGGGCTGTTTTTCTCTGAGACATCAGCTCTTAGCGGCCACAATGTAGAGTCAGCATTCTTGAAACTATTGGAAGAAATATATAAAGTGGTGTCAAGGAAGAGTTTGTTGATAGGTTCTGGTGCTAATGGAAATCACAGCAAAGAAACCAATAATGGGTTGCTTAAAGGATTGAAAATTGATGTTGTTTCTGGTTCTGATTTTGAGGTCAGTGAGATGAAGAAATTATCTTCTTGCTCTTGCTAATCTTACTAGCTTTGGGGTGTTAAAATATATATATTTGAACGAGAGAAAACTACGAAATAGATTAATATGACAAGTGTGTCAATAAAAGGTGCTTGTAGATGGGAAGCTTGTTATGAAGTTTGGATTATTTTGGGATGTGCAGCGGTTTGCGATCAATTTATTTGTATGCAGTTGATTCTGTACTGAACTTTATTTGCATATTTATATGTACATGATTTTCTTAAAGTATCATAACAAGAAAAGCAATACAACAAAAATAAAAAGGAAACCTAGTCATGCCTCCACGACAGAAAAGTTAGATAAGAATGGCTATTTGGAGGTAGTAATGTGGAATTGAATATGTCAAATTTGCACAGCATCAGAACATGTGTAAAGTAGAAGCAAAACTTTGAAATGCATGGGCAGCTGCTTATATATTCTTACAGTTTCAAAGAGTGACTTCAAAATTTGCAGAGTCAGTTAGACTATAATGCTTTCTGACGAAATAACTACTCGCATGTTAGATAGGTCATTAGTTGTATTAAGCAAACTGTGTATGTTATTGTAAAATCCTTGGATAAAATACAAATTACTTTTCCAATACACAGACGCGTAAACACACAAAAACGTCAAGAAAAAACGTAACTTTAAACCCAAAACAGGAAAGAAATTCCTCCTACAGTACTTTGGGCAAAATTACAGTGGTTAAATGTCTAAACTTTAACCCTGTTAACACTCAAATAATTACAAACGACTATAGGTAGCTCATCAAAGTCAAAACTTGTGCAGTTGATTGTAAGCATAAAGTGAACAAGCATGATAATACGTCTGATTAATCTAAAGTATGAATTAAACTCAATATAAAAATTAAAAAATAAAATAAAATCGATATTTTTGCACTTGCCCGCCAAATTATATGAATGGAAAATCCGTAATATATTATACTACTCGTACTATTTTTTGCAAAATGTTATATTCTAGTATATTTCTTCTAATTTCTAAGAAACAATCTTCGCAAAGTTGCAAGACCATATATGATTGTTGACGCCTGCCCAGTGCCGGAAGGTCAAGAAATTTAGTGACCCGATGACAGGGGAGCCGGTGAGCGAAAATATCATGAGTTGTATAAAACGGAAACTTTTTACAACGTGGGGATCCAATGTTGAAATTCTAGAGAGAAAATTTCGGCAAATGTTGATATTCTACCATCTGAATGAATAAAATGTATTGTACAAGCTCTATAATATTCACATGTGTCTTCCACTAACTACCTAATCGCTAATTGTTTTTGTACACGTGTGTTAAAAAAAAGAAGAGAGAAAATACATAATTAATGACATAGAGTTGTCAACCAATGTGTTAAAACTAACGGGTGAGATGAGAGAGCTTAGATGGAGATTGTTGCATTAGATCATGCCACGTGGAGAACTAAAATGACCAAATACATACGGAGACACCTAAAGTTGGCACGATATTTCATTTAGACACTTAAACTAGACCTCTTTCCATCTGAACTAAGATCTTAGGCAATTCACATACCAATTAACACTTTTTTTGGTGGCTTATTAATTAACCAAGTGCGTGTTATGCACTCGCAGTCTATGTGGCAAAATTAACAATAATAAATCGTGCCACCTCATTTTTTTGTCCACCTCAGCTATTTAGTGTTATTTTCACTAAAATACAAATATAACTAGCCCTAAACATAACTGTCTAAACATACTACCACCACCATTCCTTTTACCCTCGATGAAAATGAAGAAATGTCCTCCCACCGTTAAGCTTCTTCTTCTTTCCGTCAATGGTGTTGGAATCTAGTGGTTCCAGTGATTTCTCACCGTATTGACAATGCTTCAAGGTCCAATCTCTCCTTATTTTCTATTTCTACAGCTAGGGCTTTTATTTGTAAGTTATTGATAAAGCTAGGGTTTTTTTGGGGTTTTTTTCTTTGTGCTGGTCCCTTGTCGTCTTTTGTAAGGGAATATTATGGAGGATGACTATATTTTAACTCGCTTTCACCACGGGGGTACATTTATCGTGCAACCTGTCCCAATATACAAAGGGAAATTAGATGCCTTTGTTGTTGCTATCGATAAAGACCATTTTAGTGTTGTCGAGTTGTCTGCTTATGCTAAAGACCTTGGGTATGCAGCTGTCGAAGGGTTTTATCGTCAAAAGGAAAAAGATGGCGAATTTATCAAAGTCTATTTTGATTTTCAATTATATGAATTCATGAAAGATTTAAAACATGGTGATATTTTGGATGTTTATTTGTGTCATGGGGTGAGTCAGCCTGAAGTACTCGAAGAAAATATTTGTCTTTTATGTGGGGCAGAAGTAGGTGGGGGTGGTAATGACCAATTTAAATCTAGGGCAACACCTGAGAGTAATATAAATATTAAAGAACCTATTGAGCCGCCTACTGAACCAACTCACAATGTTGTTGAACCACCTATTGAGCCGCCTATTGAACCAACTTTAAATGATGTTGAACCAACTGTAAATGCTGTTGATGGAGATGAACCACCAGAACATAATGTTGATGAATATGGAGTGCAATCAGATGTTGAGAGTAGTGGCTTAGAAGAAAATGTTCTTCCGGAAGATGATGATTCAATTGTTGATGATGAATTGAGATCTTTAAGGGTTGAAAGGAGGAGCAAGAGGCAGGGAAAGCAGAGGAAAAAGCCAATTGCAACAGATGACATACCACTAGGAGAAGCAGGTATTGACAGAGGATTTGGAAGAAACAAGACTTCAAGATATGTTGGTAGATTAGGTGGTGATGAGAAATTTATTGATAGTTCATAGGCTGATATTGAAGATAGCTCAGAAGAGTTAGATCCTGAAGTTATTCCTGGTGTTGATATACCAGCAAGAAGGAGGAGTACAAAAGTCAGGTATGATCCTGATTGTGAAGTTGCTATATTTGAACTTTGGATGATTTTTGAGAATGCTATAGAGTTTCGGAAAGCATTAGCAGATTATGCAATTGAGTACAAAGTGCAAATTAAATTGAGACCAAATGAACCACATATGGTGAGGGCTAAGTGTAAATCAAAGAGATACAAATGGGTGTGCTATGCTTGTATAGATAGAGATTCGAGTGATTTTAAAGTAAAGAACTACTACCCAGTACACAAATGTGATACTTCAAACAAGAATAAGTTGCGCACTACAAAGTTTGGTGCAAATAAATTCAAAGATGAAATAACTAAGCAGCCCCACATTAGGATATGGGAAATGCAGGAGTTGTGTAGGGACAAGCTAGGATTGTATGTTGGCAAGACAATTTGTTATTGGGCTAAATTGCGTGTTCTCAGAGAGTCCATAGGTGATTGGAATATGGAGTTTGCAAGGTTATGTGATTATGCTGATATGTTAAAACATACCAATCCTGGTAGCTCATGTTGCGTAAGGATGGATAGTGAAACTGAGCCAGGAAAAAATCTCTTTGTTTACTTTTATGTGTGCTTTGATGCACTGAAGAAAGGTTGGTTAGAAGGATGTAAGAGAATAATAGGTTTTGATGGTTATTTCTTAAAGGGTGCTTGTAAAGGTGAGCTTCTAGTTGCTGTTGGCAAGAATGGAAATCAACAAATGTTTCCTATAGCATGGGCAGTTGTGGACAAGGAGACGAAACAAAGTTTGAGTTTTTTCATCAACTACTTGAAAGATGATTTGCAATTGAGAACTCGAGAAAGATTGACTGTGATAGCAGATATGCAAAAGGTAGTTATTCTATTTTTTGGTTAAGTTCTTAATTATTCTGTTTTTTTCTTTTTTTGTTAAGTTCTTCATTATTCTATTTTTTTAGTTAACTTATTAAGTAGTCTGTTTTTCGGTTAAGTTGTTAAGTTTTTCTACTTTTTTGGTTAAGTTATTAAGTTTTCTGTTTTTTGGTTAACTTAATAATTATATTGTTTTTTTGGTTAACTTGTTAAGTAGTCTGTTTTTTAGTATTCTGTTGCTGCTGTAATTAAGTACTCTGGTTTTTTGGTATTCTGCTGCTGCTGTTTTAGGTGTTGATGTTTTTAGCATAATTTTTTTTGGTTAACTTAATAACTATAGTGTTTTTTTGTTGTTCATTAGCATAATTTTAGGTGCTGCTGTTTTTTTAGTAAAGTTATTAAGTATTCTGTTTTGGTTAGGGATTTGTTGCAGCTTTGAATGGAGTTTTATCCAATGCTGAATTTAGGATGTGTGCTAGGTATATTTGGTCTAATTGGCATAAGAAATGGAAAGGAGAGGAAAGGAGAAAATAATTTTGGAGGTTCTCTAAATCTAGTTATGAAGTTAAGTTTAAGGAGGAGCTTGAGAAAATGGACAAACTTGGTAAGGATATTTGTAAGGATTTGTTACATTATCCAAAAAAGTCATGGCTTAGAGCTTACTTTGAAGTGCATTCCAAGTGTGATGTTGTTGAAAACAATATGTGTGAGACCTTTAATTTATGGATTTTAGCTTCGAGGCATAAATCACTTATAACTATGTTGGCGGAGATTAGAAGGAAAATAATGACTAGACAAGTGGTTATGTTGAAATTTGTTGATACTTGGATATCTGATATATCTCATATGGCAAGGCTACTATTAGAGGATAGCAAAGAGCTTGCTAGAAAATGTACTGTCCTTTGGAATGCTGATGTTGGTTTTGAGATTGGCGAAGGACTGCATAAGCATGTAGTTAATCTGACAGATAAGGTTTGCACTTGTAGATCTTGGCAGTTGAGGGGTATTCCATGCCAACATGTTGTTCTTGCATACTATTGTAGACGCGTAATTTTTTACCCTCCCCGAGATATTATACGTTTTAGCGTTTAAATATTTAGTTTAGGCCTAACATCACTATTTTTACTAGTTTTGACTATTTTACTTTATTTTAAGCACAAAAATTGAAATTCACAAAAAAATAGTTCCATGTTTCTCTATTTAATTCATGTATCAGGTATTTTTAGAATTATAAATTACTTTGAACCTATTTTATTTTAACATAATTTTTGAAAATACAAAAAATAGTTTCAACTTTAATTTTTAGTTTCATTTTAAATATAATAATCAATTAAGAGTTATTTTATATTTTTTCTTATGAATATTTTAGAAGTAAATTAAATTTTCAGCTTTTACTTAGCCCAATTTTATAGAATCTCTTAGTTCAAATTGAACTTTGACAAAAGGTCCAAAGTGAACGGCCCATTCCCTAATCACATAACACCCTAACACTAATACGCCCCTAGAAGACCCGCTTCTTTTTCTTGAACCATAGAACAGAATAACCTAAAAAAAAACTGGCTGAAACCCTTCTTCTTAACCAAAGAACACCCCCTCATCAACTGGACCCTTTACCAACCATTGTTCTTGACACACTAGAAAAAGAAAAAAACGGCAGCCCTAACTTCTTCACTAAAAAAAAAAAAAAACCACGCACCCCCCTCTCTCTCTCTGCGTCACTCCCTTTCTCTCCAGCCAGCCGCCGGACTTGACAACCGGCGGGTCTCGTCGTCCACCCACGCCCTCTCCATTTCCCTTCTTCCTCCACTATCATTCACACATCATAGAGAGCTCACTGGATTTGCTCCAGATCTAGACAGAAACTCGCCATTGTTGCCTCGCCTCATCACTCTCTAAATCTGACCGGTTTTACCTTTGCCAGTTCCCGTCGAAGCCCGTGGTCGACTGAAATTCCGGCACACTCCCTGATTTTCGGCGACCTTTCCTTGCTTTGTGTTTTCTGACACTGGAGTGCTGGTTTGAGGTTCTGTCTCGCTGGTCTTTGTTCGTTTTCAGTTTCGTGTTTGAGAGTTCCGTCAATTTGAGTTCCAATCGTAACTGTGTTCGATTCTCGTGTGTGTAACTGTTAGACGTCTTCGTCAATTGAAAATTCCATTTTTCAGGTTCAACTCTTTGCCTCTTACTTTCATCTAATGGTGTTGATTTCTCAGTTTAGAACATTTAGAAACTAGTAATGAATTTTGAAGTTGGTTTTCATTCTTGAATATTCTATACTGTTGCGTTTCCTCAGCTTTTTGACTTAATGTGTGAATCCATATCTTTATCGAGATTTTGGCGCTTGAGAAAATGCGTAGGCTAAGTGTCGGATTAATGTTGCTATTCAAGTAACGTGCTAAATTTTGTCTATTGCATACTTTGTTGGATGAACGTGGGTACAGGAGTAGGAACAGGCCAGAAATGAAAAGTTAAAATATGGCCGTGAACCGGATTTCCTTTTATTTAGTTTTCTTTTGTTTACTTCACTCCATTGTATTATTCGCTAGTGACATGTTTAGGCCTACCAGATCCGGGTAGGCAATTTTTAGGATTTTCGACATTCGCAATTAAGACTTAAGTATATGTTCGTGCGACTTTGATCAAGTTTTTTTTAAATAATTTAGCGTGACAAATCGTGTACACGTACGCGTGACATGATTTAAGCGTCGATTTTCAGAATAAAATCAAGCTACGCGTTCGCGCGACTTTGGCTAAGTTTTTTCTTAAATAATTAGGCGTGACGAATTGTGTACACATACGTGTGACATGATTTATGCGCCGATTTTCAAAACAAAACCAAGGTACATGTTCGCGTGACTTTGGCCGAATAATTTTAATATTAAGAGCTATTAATTGTGTACACGTACGCGTGACATGATTTTAGCGAACTAAATAAAACGGGTATACGTATACGTATACGTAACTTGCATTAAGGTAATCCTTTTAGATAAATCAAATAATTAAAAGCGGTAAATGTAAAAATGCACATACGTATAAAATCAGTAATTAAACAATTTAGGCCAAGTTTAATCATTAAGCGATCGTGTTAGAACTACGAAACTCGGAAATGCCTAACACCTTCTCCCGGGTTAACAGTATTCCTTACCCGAATTTCTGGTTCGCAGACAAATTAAAACAGAGTCAAAATTCCTCGGTTTTGGAATTTTTAATAAATAAAGGGTGTCCTGGAACACCAATAAAATTTGGGTGGCGACTTTGAATAAAATAAATCCCAATTCGATTATGTGACTTTAATTGAAAAAACTCCCTTATACTCCTCTCCGGGGTAGTAAAAAGGAGGTGCGACAGCTCTGACGACTCTGCTGGGAAACAAGAACCCAGAATCTCTGGTTCATGGTTCAAGAATTCGAGCTTTTTAATGTGATTTTACTTGGCAATTGGTTATATTACTGTATTTTGTGCGTCTAATGTGCTAATTGTCACTCATTTACCTCTTTGATATTATTTGAACTATATTTAAACTGTCTTTTTACGCGTCCCTTCTGAGTTTTCTAAAAAAAATGGTGCACACGTTCGCGTGACCCGCTTTTCTGTTAGAGGCCGTACCAAATAAGAACGAGGATGGATCAGCAACACGACCGAGTAGACTTTCGTGCTCTCGGTACATTATCCCCACCTCGGCTCGAGCTGTCCGTTCGGGTAACCCAAGTCTAGAACACAACCCCAGGTTTGAAGCACGTGCATTTGACTTAGGGGACTCAACACAGGGGTTGAGTCCGTCTAGGACAGGTGCACCCAAATAAAAAAAAAGATCATCTTAATGCATTTTATGTGCTACATGTTGCATTCTTCAAGGGTAAAAGGGATTATTTAGCGGACCGATGATTGTTAAGCGTAAATGAGAAAGAAAAAAGGGTTAAATGTGAAAAGGAATCAAGTGAGGCCCAATTATATTGTTCTTTCACAACTTTTTCAAAAGAAAATCCGAAAAGATTTTACATGTTTCATCATTTTTCAAAAGAAAAGAAAAAAGACAAAAAATATGCTTTTTCCAAATTAGTATTTTTTTTATTTCTTTTACTTTCTTGTCTTGTCTAGTAGTTTTGAATCTTTTAGGTGGTGTAAGAGTTTGTCGAGTCTTTTGTCATCGTACTTCTCATTTGTATTTTTAAAAACCAAAAAATGATAAATGAAAAACTCAAAAGATTTTTGTTTATAGTTTATGTTATCCATCATTTTTCCAGAACTATGCTTGGTCTGATTCATGTGGAACATAATACGTAGGCAACCTACATAGAGTTCAATCAAATCATTTTTAATATTTAAAAAAAGGAAAAGAAAAAAAAGAGATGAAGTTGTGGGATGTGAAAAATCAGAGAAAGAAATAAGGATAATCGTAAAGAAAAGAGAGAAAATGAAGAAGGAAAGAGCAAGGAGAGTAAAATCGGGATGATGCCATATGACCCTACGACCCTCAAAGCCATTTTAGAACCATTAATTGTCTCTAGGTGCATTGCACGCAATGTGATATGTATATATGATAAATGCACTAACATGTTGGCTTTGTTTTGCTCTTCTTTATTACCTTTATTGTTATCATAACAGATGGTGGTTAGTTTGTGGCACTTTGGCGATTCATCCATACAACACTAGGTCAAAGCGCCAGACAGTCATGAATACCAAAGAAACAGACACAACAGTCCCGCCGAGGGAAACTGTTGAGTCAGAATCAGAACTAAAAGAGGAGCTCCGTAGGGTAAAACATCAGATGGCAGAAATGTATCAATCCTGGGTTAGGGGACACCCTCCAGCTTCATTCCCTACCAGCTATGCAGAAAGCCCTGCTTCCATTCCACCACTATCCCGAGCCCAAATGTCCAACACCGTTGACCTTTCCCCACAACATGCACCAGGCTTCATCCCTTACCACTCCTACCCCGACACTTCGTCCCAGAATTTACATGCTCCACCAACCAAAACAACTTCATACCCCGCTCCAACATCTGCTCCTATTTTTGTACCCCCTCCACAAGCTACCCTCCACCAATCCTCTAGTGAGCCCGCATTCCCGGCTCCAGATACCCAATACTATGCCCCAGAACCCACCTTCAAAGTCCCAGATCCTTACTCCTACACTCCTCACTTTGAGCCTCATTTTGAAATTGAGAAACCATCCAAGAATGCAGAGCAGGAGGAGATATTTAGAAAGGTAAAGAGTTTGGAGCAGTCATTGAGAAATATGCAAGGGTTAGGAAGCCAGGTGAGCATAACCTATAAGGATTTATGTCTGTTCCCTGATGTCCAATTTCCTGACGGGTTCAAGATTCCAAAGTTTGACTTATATGAGGGACACGGGGATCCAATAGCTCATCTCAGAGGTTAATGCAATAAAATGAGAGGCGCCGGGGAAAAGGAAGAATTGTTAATGGCATACTTCAGCCAGAGTCTGAGTGGGGCAGCTTTAGAATGGTACACCCGCCAGGACGCCAGTAGGTGGTACACATGGGACGATATGGATCAGGACTTTGCTCGGCACTTTCAGTATAATATAGACATTGTCCTGGATCGCCTATCTCTGACCAAGGTGGAAAAGAGGCCTAATGAAAGCTTTAGGGAATATGGGCTCAGATGGAGAGAGCAAGTTGCCCGAGTCAATCCCCCGATGGAAGAACATGAGATGGTTGAGTACTTTCTTCAATATCAAGAGCCTACTTACTTTGGGCATTTGATCTCGGCTGTGGGAAAGCCTTTTAATGATGTGGTGAAAATGGGAGAAATGGTAGAAGATGGGCTGAAGTAAAGCAAGATCACGAGCTATTCTGCTTTAAAAGCCACAACACAGGCAATTCAGAACGACACGGGAAGCTTGCTGTGTCAAAAGGAACATGATGATGTTGCCATGGTTGTCTCAAGATCACGACATGGCCCAACGCGTCCTCTTCACCAATACACTCAGCCCCAACCCCAAACATATCCCCGAGCTCCACATAATCCACTTCAGTATTATCCTCCGAACCACATCCGATTATCTGTCCAACCGCTGGGTCACTCCTTATGGCGAGCACCAACATTGCATAACACACTCTTGCCTTCACAACATGTTCGAGTATCCAACCACCCTAGAAAACAGGGGCATGGAGGGGAACAAAGGCAAAGAAATAGTTTCACGCCAATCGGAGAATCCTGCACAAGCTTGTTTGAAAAGTTAAAACATTCTAGCCTGATCGAGCCACTCTTAGGCTATACTCCGAACCCATATGTAAAAAGGTTTTGATCTTGCTGCACGGTGCATGTACCACTATAATGTCCAAGGACATAGCATTGAAGAATGTCGTGCTTTGAAAAGGAAAATAGAAAGAATGATTCAAGAAGGGATAATTGTGATCCAGGACATTGACACCCAGAATATCGCGCAGAATCCTTTACCTGCACATGACGATGCACACTTTGTGGGAATGATACGTGGTGACATGAAGTATGAGAATCCTCTCGAAAACTTACCGACTGAAATTGAAGAAGGCCATGGTGATTCTGATGAGCAAATTTGTGGCTAAATGTTAAGCTTAACAATTGAAAAGTCGATCCCTCCTCACTAGGAAGGAATCTTGGTAGCTTGTTTTGATGTTTTTTCTATTATCTGGGTTATTTCAAGGTTGTGATCCAGATTTTATTTGTTTTATTGAGTCAAACCCTTCTATCCCTCTATTCTGTTTGTGTGAGTCTTGTCTATGTGTTTTGTTACTATTTATATTATCCAGGTTATTTTAGGATTGTAGCTCGAGTTTTAGGTTGTTTGTCTTGTCGTTAAACCCTTATATCCTTTACTCAATGAAATACTATTTGTCGTTTTGTGTCATAATGTGCTTAGTTATCTTCACGCCAGCTTTAGTGACATGACATGCATGCGGAGTTTTTAGCCAGATCTTGAAAGCCAGCCTAATCATGGAATAATGAAACACAATTTTGAATATGATAAAAGGATGCATTTGAGGAAACAAGTAAAGATTCACGCATTCTAAGATAACCAGAAGCGGGGATTGAGTGAAACTGAGGCAGTTAGTCCAGAAAATCAAGAGGTTGATAAGAGCATACAACAAGGAAATGCCTCTCAAGCAGTTTGAGGTAGATCGGTCAATGTTGAAATGCATCCCTTCACATCAAGATAAGGTTGAGTCAAGTCTACTTCGAGCTGGCGAGGTCATTCATTGGGATAAAGGTATTGCCCATTGACACTTTGTGTTTGTATTGATGCCATCAAGAGACATTGTGCATGGTTCTTCGGCTTATTTTCAATTGCATTGTTTGTACTTGGCACCTTTAAAGTTTGGTATGACGAAGGCATTTTATTCTGCTACCTCAAACACTTTTATCTTTTACTACCCCTTTGAGCCTTAATTTGTTCTCTTCCATGCCCCTCTTTTGGAATCTGAAATAGAGTTAGAAAATAGAAAGTATAGAAAAAAAGAAAAAAAAGGGAAAAAAGAAATGAAAAAAGGGAAAACAGAAAAAGAGAAAAGTAGAAAAGAAAAAAGTAAAGGAAAAATGAGAAAAAGAAAAGAAAAGAAAAAGGAAGAAAAAAAAAAGAAGAGAAAAACAAAACAAATTGTTCGTTTGAACTACGTTCGGCCTGATTCTTGTCATCACAAGATATGTAGGCAGCCTTATGGTTCGGTCGCACCAAATAAAATATTTCATAATCCCACGAAATCTGAGTGGGGCAGTTCTTCTTAGAAATTCCATCTAAAAAAAATCAATCAAATACTCTTGTTTTAGATATTGGGGAAAAGTTTTAGAATGGATTCCAAAAGTTGTGAAAAAATTAACCCCGCCGTCATAATTATTTTGAGCCTTTACAGTCCAAGACCTTTCGATCAATCTTTGAGGATGCCAAATCAAATGTGTGGTAAAAGTATGATGTTCTTGTATCATGGGTAATACATTGTTCTGAGCTCAAAGAGAGAAAACAACAAAATGAGAGTCTTATCGGTGAAAACCCTCATGGGCACCGTAAGGCGACAGTGAGTTGAGAAAAAAAGCAAAATGAGAGAACTTTGATGGTGAAAACCCTTCAAGGCACTACAAGTCGACTGAGGATTGTGGATCAAATAGGACAATTGGAACGCTGAAGCCCAGTTTCACAGCTTAGAGGCATAACAAGAGTTGAAGATTAGACTCGCTTGACAGATCAGGTCGCTTAATCCAAAATACATGTCATGGTCAGTGGAGATGGCCTTCAAATCAGATTAGTTTTTACATTGTTTTTTTTTCTGGGAAATATATTTTCTTATTAGATACCATCTCTTCTTATTTTTATCCTTATTTTGTTCCTTTTGTTTTGCGTGAGTCCCGTTTCAGTCTGTTTTGTCGAAACAAGTGAGAAATGACATCAAAATCTGCTACCAGCTTTTTAATCACACAAAGCCGAGTCTGGCAAGCACATCAAATTGGCAGAAGACTTGGAAAATGGCGTGTGCACTGAGTTGGTGATAATAGATGTTCTTTGGGATTCATGTGAAATGCAAAAGTTCGGTAAATATCAATTCATGAGCAATACATCGGGTATAAGGTATTGGGCTTGAACAGATCAGAGGTGTTTTCATTGATAAGGGTTGACAGAGAAAGTGGTTAACCAATAACAAGCAAGGTCTTCCAAGTGGAAATCAAAGTTATCATGGCAAGTGAAGGAGCAAAATCCCTCAAGGTCAAGGCCACAAAATAACCACCATGTTTAAACTCACAAGTTTTTCTTTGTCTGCAACAAGGATGAAGGTTATGTTCACACCAAAGCTTGAATTTTTCAGGTGTAATGCCCCAATTATGCTTATACAAAGGTTATTGAGAAGATCACACATCACCCCTAGGAGATGCACTTCCTAATCTGGGTCTTTCAAATATATTTTTGTTTAGGAGACACATTTCCTAAATTGAGATTCTACCCGTGGGAGACACACTTCCTAGATTTGGTCATTTAAATTCATCCCTAGGAGACGCACGTCCTAGTCGGATTCATTGAAGTTTCACCTGTAGGAGACGCACTTCCTAGTAGGGGTCTTTCAGATTATACTTTTTAGGAGACGCACTTCCTAACTTTGGCCTTTTAAATTCATCCCTAGGAGACGCACGTCCTAGTTTGGAGTTATTGAAGTTTTACGTGCAGGAGACGCACTTCCTAGAGGGGTCTTTCAGATTATACTTTTTAGGAGATGCACTTCCTAGCTTTGGCCATTTAAATTCATCCCTAGGAGACACACGTCCTAGTTTGGAGTTATTGAAGTTTCACCTCTAGGAGACGCACTTCTTAGTCTGGGTCTTTCAGGTTATATTTTTGTTTTAGGAGATGCACTTCCTAAATTAAGATTTTACCCCTAGGAGACACACTTCCTAGTTTGGGTCATTTAAGTTCATTCCTAAGAGATGCACTTCCTAGTTTGAGTCGTTCGAGTTCACCCCTAGGAGACGCACTTCTTAGTATGGATTTTTCAGGATATACTTTAGGAGACGCACTTCCTAAATTGAAATTTCACCCCTAGGAGACGCACTTCCTAGCTTGGTTCATTCAAGTTTCATCTCTAGGAGACGCACTTCCTAGTTTGAGTCATTAAAGTTTTATCCTTAGGAGACACACTTCCTAGTCTGGGTCTTTCAAGTTATATGTTTTTTAGGAGATGCACATCATAAATTGAGATTTTACCCCTAGGAGACACATTTCCTAGTTTTGGGTCATTTAAGTTCATTCCTAGGAGACGCACTTCCTAGTTTTGGGTCATTTAAGTTCATTCTTAGGAGACGTACTTCCTAGTTTTGAGTCGTTTGAGCTCACCCCTAGGAGACGCATTTCCTAGTATGGGTCTTTCAAGTTATATGTTATTTTAGGAGACACACTTCCTAAATTGAGATTTTACCCCTAGGAGACACACTTCCTAGACTGGGTGTTTCAGGTTATGTTTTATTTTTAGGAGATGCACTTCCTAAATTGAGTTTTTACCCCTAGGAGATGCATTTCCTAGTTTGAGTCAGTGAAGTTTCACTCCTAGGAGACTAGGAGACGCACATCATAAAGTGAGATTCTACCCCTAGGAGACGCACTTCCTAGTTTTGACTCATTCAAGTTTTACCCCTAGGAGACGCACTTCCTAGTTTGAGTCCTTTAAATTCATTCCTAGGAGACTCAATTCCTATTTTGAGTCATTCAAGTTTCACCCTTTAGGAGACGCACTTCCTAGTTCGGGTCATTCAGGTTTTACTCTTAGCAGACGCACTTGCTAGTCAAACATTCTTGGTTTTACTCACACGAGACACACATCCTAGTCGAGTCTTTAGTTTATTCTCATCATTGCATCAATGGCATAAGTGGTCTACAACTTTTGTAACAACTCACAAATCTTCCTAGTGCAAAGTAGGGCAAAATTTTTGTTTGTTTTGTTATTTTGATTGCAGGCACCCACCTGGAGAACGAGGGAAGTCATTTCAGAATTCAATTCATGTTGGAAGTAGCAGAAGCTTGAGGCAAGAATGCGAGTCGACAATAGATGACCAACAGAAGTAGTCTCAATCCAGAATAAAAGAAAAAAAGAAAAAAAATCATCCAAAATGCAGAAGCGGAGACAAAATAAGGATTGCTCAAGACATGACTGAGTTACGAGTTTTGCATGTCCCGCCATGATCCGAAGAGCTGAAGAAGAATGAACTATCACCTACAGCTAGCAAGCATCAAGGTTCAAATCCAAAGTCTGCATGAAGATCATTCAAGACTCAAGATCAAGCTTCAAAAGACTTTTAGATAGGAATCTTGTAACTAATAGCTGACAGACTTAGTTAGTTTTTTTTTAATTTATTTTTGATTTTGATATAATAACGGGGTCGCGGACCGGAACCTCTACGAAACAGCACCTCAATCGGCTCTCCACCTCGGTATCTTCCTCCGTCACTCTTCCTACCTATGAACTACATGTGGCCTGATTCCTTTATAGCCAAGGATATTTAGGCAACTCAGATACCAGGGCTCGATCCCATCCTCCTTTCTTTTAGTTTTTGGTTTTCCTAAATAAGGGTCGGGTCAAAAAACTTGTTTAGTCATTTTTTGTCTGAAAACACTTCGTGTTTCCAGTGAAAGAGGGGCAGCTGTAGACGCGTAATTTTTGAACCTCCCCGAGATATTATACGTTTTAGCGTTTAAATATTTAGTTTAGGCCTAACATCACTTTTTTTTACTAGTTTTGACCATTTTACTTTATTTTAAGCACAAAAATTGAAGATTAAATAAAATATTTCCATATTTCTCTATTTAATTCACGTATCAGGTATTTTTAGAATTATAAATTACTTTGAACCTATTTTGTTTTAACATAATCTTTGAAAATACAAAAAATAGTTTCAACTTTAATTTTTAGTTTCATTTTAAATATAATAATCAATTAAGAGTTATTTTATATTTTCTTACGAGTATTTTAGAAGTAAATTAAATTTTCAGCTTTTACTTAGCCCAATTTTGTAGAATCTCTTAGCTCAAATTGGACTCTTACAGGAGGCCCAAAGTGAACAGCCCATTCCCTAAGCCCATAACACCCTAACACTAATACACCCCTAGAAGATCCACTTCTTTTTCTTGAACCAGAGAACAGAATAACCTAATACAACCTAGCTGAAACCCTTCTTCTTAACCAAAGAACACCCCCTCATCTACTGGACCCTTTACCAACCACTGTTCTTGACACAATAGAAGATGTGGCCTGAAACCAACAATCTTAAGATAGTGCCTCCCAAACCTAAACCCATGTCTGGTAGACCTCAGAGGAACAGAAGATAAGGCAAATATGAACTAAAAAAGAAATATGGAAAGTTGTCCAAGTGTGGAGTGAAAATGACATGTTCCAAGTGCCATCAACAAGGACATAACAAAAGATGTTGTAAGGTAAATATTTCTTGTTGTTTATATGATTCTGTTATGTAATATGTTCTAGTAATCTGTTATGTAATCTATTGCTCAATGTAATGTAGGCTAAAAATTGGATGCCTTCACAACAAGGTATCCAAAGCTCACAAAGTGCTAGCCAACCTGATGCAGCTGGAAGCTCAAGCCAACCTACAAACTCTATGTGTTTTGATACAACAAGGGTTAGAAGGGTTAATGAAGCTAGAAGCTCAAGCCAACCAGCACCAAGTTCAGCAGATTCCAGCAGGCCTGCTAGAAAAGGATTAGGTAGTCAACTTCCTCCAAAGGGTAAAGCAACTACCAGCCAAAAGAGAGGAAAGGGTGCAAGTAAAGAAGATGCTGAAAAAGGAGTAGGAAAAAGGTCCAAAAATGTTGGATTTGGCATCTACACAGCTGCAAGTGGAACTCAAATACTAAATGTATATATTCATACATATTTCATCTATAATATGACTTAGAAATAACTTACTGATTGTGGTTCATTATTTGGCAAACTGTAGCCCGGAACATCAAGCCAACGAGTTATTGCAAGTGGTTCAACTTATAAGAGTGCAGCCCCAACAAGAATTGACCTTGGTTTTAAGGCTAGAGGTTTGAGGTGGAAAGGTCAAGATGTTGTCACAACTTCCCAATTCCAGTAGATGAAGTCAAAATTCAGCAAGAAGTATCTTAGGAACTTATTTTGGGATCTATTTTATGAAAGAACTAAACTTTAATGGTTGTATTTAGTTGTATCTTAGGAACTTATTTTGTTCTTTTTTGGGTATATGTTAGGCGGCAACTACTTCAGCCTTATTTTGTTTTGGCTGCATAATTAGTCTATATAGCAGCAAAGTCTTTATGTTCTGAATTTTGAAACGACATCTTATGGTCAATGTCATGTTTAGTATTCTACTGTTGTAGTATTCTGTTGTTGTTCATTAGTAATCTTAGGTGTTGTTGTTGTTCATTAGCATAATCTTAGGTGCTGCTATTTTTTTAGTAAAGTTATTGAGTATTTTGAAATTTGATATGGCAATAATCTTATGACCATTCTAAGACCTCTAGCTTTTTGATATGGCAATGGTTAAAGCAGATGCAAAAGTGGTAAAGAAGCAGTTTCAGAGTTGTATATTATTACAGTTTAAAACATCAGCAGTCGTATATTACAATAGCAGTTTCAAAATTTAGAAGTTTATAACAAAATTCAGAAGTTTGTAACAAAATTAAGTTGTACTGAATTTTATAGCAACAAAAGCTGAATATTACAACAGCATCTTGACAACAGAAGTTTATAGCAACAACACAAACATTACATATTAATCAACAATACCTAAAACAATCAACAATACCTAAAACAACGAAAGTACATCAATCCTACAGTTTTCATAAAACGACCAACAATACAACAACAATCGTCAAAAGGATCCGTCTTCTTTTTTGCTCGAACTTTCTCCTCTTCAAAAGCTTTGACTCTCTTTAATAAACCCCAAATTATTTTCTTCGCTTGCCTAGGCATCTCATCGCCATACCAACAAAAATAATCACATCCATCATTTTTCTACAAATATCACAAAACACTTTTAATCAATTTTTATCAAAGAAAATGATTCATAAAACAGAACTTGCACATTATGAACAAACAATTTACCTTTCCGATTTTGCAAGCAAAAAACCTACGACCTGGGTTTAATTGGGTCCAAGAAGTATTTATTTTTGGAGAAACACCACACTTACACATTCAAGCGGCAGGGCAAGGTGACATTGACGAGTTCGTCGATTACGATAAGTTCGACATTAATAAACACGGCAACAACAGAAACGAGAGGAAGAGGAGAAGAGAAGAGAAGAAACTAATTCATACCAACAACAGAACAGAAACGAGAGAAAGAAGAGAAGAAAAGAATTGACAAGAGTTCTGTTTGAGAATTGCTAGAGAAATCTGAGAAAGAAGAGAAGAGAACAAATATGTTTTCTAATAATTGGGAAGGGGATTAGGGTTTAAATAATAATTGTGGATGGATGTTACCGATATGTGTCTAATTGGGAAAGGAATAATCACTTGTTGGAAAGTTTCACGCGCCTAAATAGGTTTGAAGTCACGCTATATGCCACCTGCTAAAAATGTGTTTAATTGGTATGAGAATTGTCTAAGTTCTGAGTTCAGACGGAAAGAAGCTTAGTTTAAGTGTCTAAGTGAAAGATCGTGCCAACTTTAGGTGTCTCCGTATGTATTACGCTAACTAAAATAGAAGAGCCCCAACTCTGTATCACACAACCATTCGCATTGTAACCTAGCCTCCTTCAACTTGTATCCAAATCTGGAGATGCTACGTCTCCAACAGTCCCTTGTATGACATGAGTAATGGAAGAATGGCAACTGACCTTTGCAGTGGTAGGACCTCGTGTACCGGGTATACTAGTGAAGAACCTTTCATTTTGCTATAGAAATGGTTGACAGATATACCTATTCATGATATCGAATAGAAATTATCATTATCAACGGATACAAATATATCATGGTAGGATGAACTCGACTTTCAACAACATAAACCAAAACCCCTTTTGAACCGTGACAAGGAGTGGCGAAACACACTCAATAGCTGCACTTGTTCCGGATCTTCGTCGTGCCGATTCTCCCATCAAGATTAGAGTTCTCTTCCAAAGGCAAGCGCTAATTCTTACATTTCAAATGACAACAAAGAGTTTTCAATAACACTACGTTAAACTCTTTTTAATACGAATTCAATATTTTCCTCTTTTATACCGCACAATCATTAATGGCGCCTACATGTTCTTTTAACAAACTAAATAATTTATATATAATTTTTCTCTTAGTAATCATACTAAAATTAAAGTCAACAACTATATTGGAATGTAATGGGGAATAAGTGTAAATATAATAACTATGATGTATAGTAATATAGAACGGAAAGTGTTTTTTTTTCCTTCCAAAGACAGACATGATATATTATGAATAGCTTCATTTGAAAGATAAACCTTCTCCCACAATAAACTCGAAAGTAATTATCCTCAAACCAAATTAAAACATTGACAAATAGACTAAATTAAATATATCAAATCAAAAGAGTTTATTTGGTTAGAACGCCAAAACAAAAAAGGGATCAATTATTGAACTATATATGCCCCATTCAATGAAGCCGCTAGTTGGAACTTGGATGAAGGAAATTGTAATAGTAATGTTTGGCAGAAGAATTCATTATGTTAGACCACCTAACATAAACGCATCGCCAATCGTTCAATTTCCAACCTAATCGCTCTCAATAATTCGACGGTTAGAAGATCACAATTTGTAAGGTAACATCAAGAGCTAAGATTTAATGAAATATTTTAATTACCGCCTCCTGATTGGTTTATTTTCCTCCTGTTCTATGTAAAAATAAAACTCTTCTCCATATACTAAATAACAACAGTATTTTATACTTGATACAAACGGCGATGTTGCTTTTATTCAATTTGTTCCAAATGACAAATTAAAATGTTGTTTGAGTGAATCAGGCTCGTACAGCCATAAAAAAAATCACTTTTCTTTTGAAAAAATTTCATTTTTTTCAATTCAGTATTAGGCAATATGGATTTCAAATAGAAGTTGAATTTCGGAATTTGAAAAACTCGAAAAAACTGTTTTTTAAAATTTTCGCTTTAAATCACTCACAGAAATTCAAAAACGGCTCCAAATTGTATTCATGTCCAAATGCAACTCTAATTTTCAAATACTATTTTCACTTAATTTTTTTCCAAAATACTTTTTTCCGGAATTTCATAACTCTCATGTCCAAACGCCCACTTAATTTTTAAGAAACTGAAGTTGGCTACCGGCCAGTTCCTTGTACACCCTTGAGTGGTTAAGGTATGACTTTAGAAAAACTGAATGAGAATTGTATTGCGCTTCTTCCCAAAAGAAGAAAATTATAAAAGGAAAGAAGAAACATATATTAAGGCTGCCGCTTGCCTGTAATGAAAGGCCTCCTATAACTTTCGGTAGCGGAGCCGGAATATTCATCAAGGGGTATTAAAATATAAATAATTTGATACATCGAAAAATTAAGGGGAATCAACGTATTGTAACTATAAATAAAATAAAAAAAGTTATCTAACAATATTATATAATTTTCTCGCAAAGGAATATCGCTTGACACAACTTAATTCAATATGGCACCGACACCGGTAACGTTGTGATTCTTTAGAGTTGTCATCATATATAAGTACGTGTAATCCTTAACAAAGTTATTACTAATAATGAGTAGCAGTTGGAGTAGGAGTAAGAATAGGACCCTTGCTTTCTAAAAATGTACATTAAGTATTAAATACAGAGCTCCTCAATTATTATAGGGAAACAATGTACTTATATCCATGTCATTCAAGTATCTCATTCAATCTCTGTCCAAAATTATGTTAGGTGGCTCTAAATATATGTTTAAGGCCTTTAGGGGATGTCTAAGTTGATGATCTGATTAAAATTGGACTAAAATAGGTTTGGACACATGTTGCGTTACATTTGAATTAACAAATATTTCTGCCTCTTTTTCTTTTCTTGGTTTAAAATTGTGGAAACCTGTCTCCCAATAGTCCAATACCTAAGAAATTTGTAAGTGAATGATGAGGTCCAACAGTTAATTTCTAACAATATTTGACTGTATGAGTTGCCTTCAGAATAAAAAGAAAAAGGGAAAACGATTATATGTGTTCACCTCATGACTATATTCCTCATTAATACCCAATCAAGGTTTTAAGAGATGTAGTCTTTTCTAATTTTGACTATTTTCCCTTTTTATTTGCGAATTATTTTACTTTTTATTGGTTGAGTTTAAGATGTTCCTTATGTCATAGGAGTAGTAACAAAAGCTCTAAGTTGGGTTTCATTAATCTTGAAATGAATGGCTTAATTAGAAATCATAGCTATCTTGTCTTGAGAAAAAGAAAAGAAGGAAATAGAAAGCGTAGAGCTCATCATGTCAAATAAATATTGGGTAGTTGTATAAGATTTTCAAATCTTTGGAAAGTTGATCCATAAACAAGTTTTTCAAAATTTCTAGGCCTTTTACTTGGACTTGATATATTATTCTCAAACGCTCGGTTTGACGTCAAATTCCATACTGTCATATATTCTTTTATTAAATTTATAGAGTAGAGGTCAAACTTTAGGCACAGATTGGTTCTTTTAATGTGGTCGAAATACAAGAAATATAGAATCGGTAGGTGCAAGTGCAACACCCTCTTATCACTGCCTACAGTGTCATAGAATTAGCAGATATATTTCTACTACTTTTTGCTGAATATAAACGAGACACGTCACTACTGTACATGGTAAAAGATCTATCTAACAACAAAGAATAAAGCATGAATTTCCCTATTTAACCTTTTTTTGTTTTTTGTTATATATCTAAAGGGAATCTCATTTTATTTCGAGGTGTATACTTTAGAGAACTACTTTGTAGTCAGCCCCTAAAGAAGAAAAAAAACGCAAAGAGTTTAAGGGGTCGTTTGGTAGGGTATATAAGAATAATGTTGAATAAAGTGTATTGATAATGTAAAGATTAATAATGTATGGGTTAATAATGCAAGCATTAGTTATGCGCATATTATTTTTTATTCACTATTTAGTGTGGTGTATTAAAAATTAAATTGTATTGCATAATTTTTAAGAAAATGAGTTGTTTACAAAAAATGTTCTCCATATTCTTTAGTTTTAAGAGACTTTATGAATAATTTTGTCTTTAACCATGTTAAATTGTTAATGCAATGCATTAATAACCTTGCTAATACCATAAATTTTTATGTATTAATGACACATAGGATAATGTCAAATAGATTGTATAACTAATACTTCTATTAATAACACATAGATTGAAAAAATATACGAAACAAGAGATTAATAATACGAAAAGGGTCCCTAGATTATATTTCCACTATTTACAAAGAATTGAGCAAGAAATTGATACAATAAAACATTGGCAAGAAGGAGAGCCGCAAAATTTAACCTTTTTTATTCTTATCTTAAACTTTCTAACTATAGATATCATAATCTTCATTTACAATTTGCGAGCTGTGGTTGTGAGAGCTGAACCACATACTCATCTTTCGACAAACGCTAAACTAAAAAAGAACAAACCCCTACAAGACACAGACTTTAGAACTGAAAAATGAAGTTGAAAAAAAATTAGGAAAAGAAAACAAAAAGAGACATTTATCACCGTTCGATCATCTCAGAGTCATGATCTAACGAACCAGGCTTCTTACAACTTTTCAACCTCAACAGTCCGTACAACTTCCGGAATTCCTTTGCCACAGGAACAGAGTCCTTCCAGTTGACGCCATCTGTCTCCTCCGCTTGCGGCGACGGCGACGGAAACGGCAGAGCTGGGGACGACGCACTGTCGTTCAATCGTTTTCCCCTTCCAACAACCTTTCCCTCCGTTCCGTTAGACTGTAACGCCGTGATGACGGATTTCAAAGCCCTGCTAGGAGAGCTCCGGTTGACCATCATCAACTCGCCGATCGCCGCCGGACTCATGGTTGCGCCGCTCTGGAAAATCTCCTCCACTTGCGGAAACAGCTTGTGCTCCTTTACACCCAAATAATTATTCGCTAAAGACCTAAAAGAATTAAAATCACATAAAGGGAAGTGTATGTGTACATCAATTCTACCAGGCCTTAACATCGCTGGATCAATATGCTCTTTGCTGTTCATTGTGAAAACCATAATCCTCTCATCGCCACAACATGAATTTACAATACCATCCATAAAATTAAGCAACCCCGAAAAGTTTGTAGTTACTAATTTCTCGTTGATCAAACGATCAAGATCTTCAATAACGATTAAGGATCGGCTTGTTGTTTGTAGCAAAAGGAGTTTGAGATCAGAATCATCGGAAACTCTAGATAAATCAACGTCGTAAACATCGTAGTTCAAGAAATTCGCCATGGCGCCAATGAAGCTTGATTTTCCAGTACCGGAGGGACCGTACAGGAGGTAATTACGCTTCCAAGCCCGACCCATTTTGTGATAGTAATTTTGGGATTTGGTAAACGTTTCAAGATCGGATTTTACCTTATTTTTGAGATCGGTGTCCATGGCTATGGTGTCCAAAGTTGCAGGATGTGTAAATGGAACAGATCTCCACCGTCCTTTTATTGGATTTTCTAATGGCCCGTTGTTTATAAACAACTTCAATTCTCTTCGTCGCTGTTCGATATCGTCAGACACTGTATGAATATGCTGAAAATATGGGGGGAGAATTCTGCGCTTATCTTTCTTCTTAATCCTCAGCAAGAAACTCCGATTACAAACTCCATTATTAAATCTTTCAACTTTGTTTACCCAGGAAATTCTGGCTCCGAGGAATTCGTCTTGAATTACCTGATTGTCGTCTAAAGATAAGATGATATCAGTAGATTTTTTACCGGAGAATAGATTGGTAAAATTTGAATCTTCCACTGATGGCAAAGAATTGACATAAAGGGAAACTCTCCGGTGAAACAGATTGTCTTGCCCATTTTCATTCAGCTCTGCAACTTTAAGATACTGATGAACGTGAATTCTGTCGTCGACCCAATTTGCCCATTTCCGCAAAACAAATATCAAAGCTGTTCTGTACAGAATAAATCTAACGAGAAATAAAAAGCAAGGAACCAAGAACAAAAGGAAAAGTATATTTGCAACCCACATATTGGTGATAAATTAAGCTTCAGACCAAATAAAGTTAGAAAAAGAGCTCGATATTAAGCTTTGTTTCTCAGGGAAACTAATAATACTATCATTTTTGTATTCGGCGGAGAAGAGGGTTTAGAGATGTATAAATATATCCGGAGAAAGCGAAGTATTCGGTGAAGAAGAGTTTAGTTTAATTAAAACAGTGTTGTAATGTTTGGTGTGAGATGGTTACTCTTTGCTAGCAACTTTCCAGCCAAGAAATTTAAGGCCCCTTTGCTGGACTAACTAGTGGACAGTTGAGAGTTGAGACTACGTTCCCCTCCCATATATTAGAGAGTCACAAATTGAAAGTACAAATACCTTTGATGGGACAATATTAACATTTACTTGAACTCAATTTACGTCTAATTAATAGCGGCATGATACGTGGTTATTCATACTTTTATATTTCTTATTATCTTGTTTAATGCTTATGTTTTTCACCTCATTAAATTACTTCATTGTTGATATGGTATTTATATCATATAAATAAGTCCATGACATGTCTTTACTATACATATTTATTATTTCTCATTATAAATTACTAGTCATATTTATTTTAACCTTTTTAAATCACTTAACAACAAATAAGTTAATAAAATACTCCCACTCCGGTCCACTTTAACTGAATTTTTAGTTATTTTCACACATATTAAGTAATTCGTCTTTTAGCATAAAGTAACAATAAAATTGAATATATTAACATTAATTTGTTCATCGAAAATTATAACAAATATTCCTAGGTTTTTTACTAGGGCAATTGGAAAAAAAGAAGATAATTCCTTCTTGATATCCGATAAATTGGATATTGTAGACCACAAAAAAATAATTAAAATGGACCGGAGAAAGTATAATTTAACGTAGACAAAACATTATTTCAATCGAGACAAAACATTTTTTATTTTGAAACTACCAATTAAATTTTCAATTTTCCTTCTATAACAAATTATAAATCGTACTGTAACATTTAATGCCTACATAACCTTTCGAACTCATTTTTTGACATTCTATAATGAATAAAATGCAAATATTCAATAAATGTGTGCTAACTATACTATATTCTCCTAAATAATTTTGAATTCATCGGGCACGAAGATCAAAACGACGATTTTTGTGTGTTTTTGTTTCCTTGTGGAATTAGTATAAGAATTGAATGAATGGTAGGTTCACCTAGCCAATATGTTTATAGTTCCTTCCATAGTACGACCCTACCGGCAATTAAATGAGTTACCCTATTTCCTTGACGTCTAACCACTTGGTATGACAAGCTAAGCTATATTCCTTTTTATTGCTAAGCATTAACAGTTGAAGTTTCAAAAATAGCATGCTGTGCTTTTAAGGCAATTGTTTCCATTTTGTAATACATTTTCATAGTGTAGATTCAAGAATTCAACATGGCTTCTTCATTACTTTACTTTTATTTTTCAAACTTGTTTTGAAATGTTTTCCTGAGCTGGGGTGTAGCAGAAATAACTTTCTACTTCTACAAGATAAGAATGAGGTTTACGTACACATTATTATTCCCACACTCCACATATGAGAATACATTAAGTATGTTGTTATTGTTGTTGTAGATTCAAGAATAAGTACTAACTTGGTACATTAAAATAATTTTTTACGCCAATAATATAATGTCTACAGGAGATGTGATAGGCGGCTATGCGAGGATTGCAAGGTCATCCCAAGGGAGACCCTCGCAACACAACATAGGCTGTTGATGATGGACGTCAATATATTATTAAAGAGGAAGAAGAGGTATGTTCGGGGTCAACTGAGGATCAGGTGGGGAGCCTTGACGAGAGATAAAGCTCAGGAGTTGGAAGGGAGGTTGTTGGCTATGGGAGCCTGGAGGAGTAGCGGGGATGCTAGCGAGATGTGGACATAGACAGGGGACTATATAAGAAAGGCGGCGAGAGAGGTGTTAGAGGTCTTGAAGGGTTACTCTGGCGGGCACCGAGATGAATGGTGGTGAAATGATGTGGTCCAAAGTAAAGTGGAAGAAAAGAAAGCAGTGTATCTTAGGTTAGTGGAGAGCACAGACGAGGAAGAGAGGAGAGCGAACAGAGAAAGGTATAAGGAAGCCAGGAATGAGGCGAAGTTAGAGGTCACGGAGGCTAAGACTGCAGCGTTTACTCGTTTGTACGAGGAGTTGGGGGACGAATGAGGGGAGAAGAAGTTATCTCACCTGGCCAAAGCGAGAGAGAGGAAGACTCGTGACCTAGATCAAGTGAGGTGCATCTAGAAAGAGGAAGTCAAAGTATTGATGGAAGATGCCCAGATCAAGCGGAGATGGCAAGATTACTTCCATAGACATATGATTGAAGAAGGGGATAGAGACATTGTGCTAGGGGAATTGGGGCATTCCGGGAGTCACCAAGACTTTGGATATTGTAGGCGTATTAAGGCTTAGGAGGTCGTGGGAGCTATGCACAAGATTAGTAAGGGCCGAGCGACCGGGTCGGACGAAATTCTGGTGAAATTGTGGAGGTGTATGGGTAGAGCAAGCTTAGAATGGTTGACAACGTTATTTCATGTTATCTTTAGGACGAAGAGGATGTCAGATGAATGGAGGTGGAGTACGATGATACCGTTGTACAAAAACAAGGGTGATATTTAGAATTGTAACAACTATAGGGGCATCAAGTTACTAAGTCATACCATAAAAGTTTGGGAGAGGGTGGTGGAAGGGAGGGTGAGGAGGGCAGTGTCTACAATGGATGCTATCCACGTTATCAGGAGGTTGGTAGAACAGTACATGGATAGGAAGAAGGATTTGCACATGATGTCTATTGACCTTGAGAAAGCCTATGACAAGGTTCCTAGGGAGGTTCTTTGGAGATGCCTGGAGGTGAAAAGTGTGTTGGTAGCCTACATTAGGATGATAAAATACATGTACGAGGGAGCTAAAACTCAGGTTAAGACTGTGGGAGATGACTCAGAGCACTTTCCGGTTATTATGGGATTGCACCAAGGGTCTGCGCTCAGTCCGTTCTTATTTGCCCTGGCGATGGATGCATTAACACACCATATTCAAGGGGAGGTATCATAGTGTATATTGTTCGCTAATGATATTGTTCTGATTATTAATTCGCGAGGCGCGTTAATGAAAGGCTGGAGGTTTGGACAAAGAACCTAAAGTCTAAATATTTTAAGTTGAGTAGGACTAAGACAAAATTTCTGGAGTGTAAGTTCAGCGATGCATCGGGGGAAGCGGACATGGATGTGAGGCTTGACTCAAAAGTCATCCCCAAGAGAGGAAGTTTCAAGTACCTTGGGTTAATTATCCAGGGAGTGTAGGTATTGACGAGGATGTCACGCAATGTATAGGAGTAGGGTGGATGAAATGGAGGTATGGCATCTGGAGTCCTGTGTGACAGGAAAGTGCCACAAAAACTTAAAGGCAAGTTCTATAGAGCGGTTGTTAGACCAACTATGTTGTATGGGGCGGAATGTTGAACAACCAAGAATTCTCATACCAGAAGAGGAAAGTGCATAAATGATAATGTTGAGATGGATGTGCGGGCACACTAGTTTGAATAATATTAGGAATGAATATATTCGGGAGAAGGTGGGCGTGGCTCCCATGGACGACAAGATGCGGGAAACGAGGCTTAGATGATTCGTGCACGTGAGGAGGAGAAGCATAGTTTCCCAGATTAGGAGGTGTGAGCGGTTGACATGGGCAGGTATGAAGAGAGGTAGAGGGTGCGTAAGAAGTATTGGAGTGAGGTGATTAGATATGACATGGCGTTACTTCAGATTTCCAAGGACATGGCTCTAGATAGGAAGGTGTGGAGGTCGATCAATAGGGTTGTAGATTAGAAGGGAGTAAAGGTGACAAATGGGTGGGCTAGGCCGGTCTGGGTCGAGTAAAAAAGTGACCGACCGGTCACCAATCCAGGCCGATTACCGATTTTTTTCAAATCGGGTTTAACGGGTCCGGGCGCATCCGGTGAAATATTGAACCAGAACGGTTCCGGGCTTAAGGGGCCGGGCCGGGTTTATTTAATTTCTTATATTTTGTATAACTATCATTAATTTATATTAATATAAAGTAAAAATATAAAATAAAAGAATAATCTTATAAAAAGAGTGCTTGAATAAAGGATGCACTTTAAAATCCTTATATTTGAATATTTCATTAGGAATTTATGATAATAGAATACAATGAAGGTGGAAAAAAATTACACTTATAATTTGCATGTTCGTTTTTTAATTTCAGACTTGCAAATTAAAGTTTACATATAACAACAACTAAATTAATGGAAAAAAAAAAAAGCAAATTCAAAGTTTAATTATTAAATATAAATCCAAAACTTCAAAGGCTTTGCATTGCCTTAATAAGTTTTTCGTAATCAATATGAACTTCTTGGTCATCTTCTGGAGTGTTAAATTCAGATTGGTTACCATGTGTTAATATATCTCCAAGTTCCTCGTCTTCTGGTTTATCAACATCTTCATGTCCCTGATTTCTTCGTTCCAATCTAATCCAATGTCTGAAACATACTAAAACTTCCAAAGCATTGCTTCCCAATGAGTGACGGGTGTCTCCTAGTTGTTGTCTTGCTTGACTAAATTCACTCTCTGATGCAACAATTGAAATTGGCACATTCAGCATGTCCCGAGCCATAGCGGAAAGGACAAGAAATTACTTTTCATTCTCATGCCACCATCCCAACGGTAAAAATTTCTTTGTGCGAGACTCTGTTTGCTTTTGCAAGTAATTGAAGTTCATAAATGTTCCTGCTATTGGTTTGAGTGGAAGGAAATGTAGACCAAATCTTATAACCATCAATACCTTCATCTTCATCCATAGTAGCAGATGTAGTAGAAGTAGTACGATGCATAGTGGGATTAATATTGCCTACATCAATAGCATCATCATCAATTATATTTGCATAATAATTATATAATTATTGTAAAGAATCATTTAGCTTGTTCATACAAAGGTATATATCTAGGATTTCAGTTGGTCCAATCTCCATATAAGTATATTAAATATTGATTAATTAGTGACAATTAGACATCTTATAGAAGAATATAAAATAACACCAATTAAGTAAATCAGAGGAATTGGAAAGAAATATTTTTTGAATTTTTCTTGCATTTTTTCAATAACATCCTTATATTTTTCTTTCTTCTTAAATTCAGAGAGTAGAAAAGAAATTTCAGCTATATGTACTAAAGTCATAGTAACAGTAAGGTAATATGCTCTAGAAAACTCAACAGTAGCTGTATAAAATTTATGTAAAAATTTAATAACATCATTACTGGACTCTCATGTACTACCTGTTCACATACGATTTGGATCAGTACAATGCGCATTAGCAACTTCAGTTATCGGCAATCAATATTTTGTAGCAACATTTGAAAAATAAGTATGTATAATTACATCTAGTAACAATTTTATCTGACATGAATCTGGGGTTAAAGTTATGCTCGGTACACTTAGTCTTAAATTCCCTAATTCTAGATTGTCTATTATTGCCTTGAATAACACCAACTGCTCTTCTTAAAAATAAATCAAGCCTACTTTTAACAATTAAATTATAAACATGACATGCACACCTAACATGAAAAATTTCGTCAAGTGGTGGTTTTAAATACAGTCTTAATATTGAAATAGTGACATTATTGTTAAAAGCATTATCAAAATACATACACAATATTTTTTTATTAAGATTATAAAATTCAACAAATTCGCAAATACTAGTACTTATAAAAATAACAGTATGACTTTGATATTCATCATATTTAAAACAATAATACGTTTTTGCATACAATAATTATCATCTATCCAATGACATATAATTGTCAATTAGTCATTTCTAACAGCATGACCAATATCAGAAGTTAGAGAAACTTTACAAGGAAGATGGTCAAACAAATAACATATGTATGTCTGATATTGTCCATGAAGTCTAAAGATATCAGATCTACAAGTACTTCTAGGGATACCTTTAAATAAAGGATTATAAATCATTTGAGTATACATAATAAGTTATGATGAAGAAGGAAAAGAAAAAGGTCGACAACCCAAAACAATGATTTTTGCTAACTCCTTACAATCCTTCATTTTATCATATTTCAGAAGTCCTCTGGTATTAGGGTTGAGAGTTCCTTCATTTTCATCTAAATCAGAGCCCCATTCTATAGGATGAGTAACTCTCAGATGTCTACTAAGTGTCTCAGCCTCCCCTAAACTTTCTCCAGTCTTATGTTTAAAATCATCTTTACAAATTTTAAATCTAACTCTATCAGAATTCTCTATTTCCTCAAAATATTTTCAAACTTTACTTCTCCTTCTTCGATTACTAGTCGGGGCCATAGGTGGTCTATTACTAGCGCCATGACTACCACCCCTCCTACCAACTCCAGCACTACTAGGTGTAAGTGGTGTCTCATCTTCAATCTCTAATTCATTATCTTCTATACATAAATCTTCATGTAATCTTTCATAATCTATATTATTATTAGGTGATGTTTCAGAAACATGCGTAAAGTCATTTAAATTACTACTAGAAGTTGAAGTAGTACCTCTTTTTCTATTTCCCTGATTATCTCGATTAGCAACCTTATTACAAACTCTTTTTACAACATTAAATATATTGTAAATTTAACTACTAACAAAAAATTAATTATGCAAATAAAATAGTAAAGAAGAGAAGAGCTGGAGGGAATGCACCGAATTCCTTGATAAATTAAACACTTGATGATTTTGAAGTCTTGAATATTTGAAAATTGAATTTTTCAACTCCAATGTTACCATGAAGAAACGTCAATTTTTAAAAAGTTGAAAGTTGAAACTTCAAATAATACCATAAATTAAGTTCCAAAAAAAAAGAAGAGCCAAATGGTTGATTGCAATTTAGGTGAAGAATGAGAGAATGACAATTGAGAATTTTAGTTTGAGAGATAAGAGATGAGTAAAGAAATAAGGGGGGTGGG
>ML390558.1:2220-17880 GCA_005239525.1 Nicotiana knightiana | reverse complement strand
AGGGGGGGGCGATATTTATAGTTTTTCAAAGGGCTTAATTAGTAATTACTAAAAAATTCCGTTGGGTAACGGTCAAATTAGAATCTGTCCGTTCCCAACGGCCAAGTTAATTTTAAAAAATAAATTCTGAAATAAACGTTGGACCGGTCCGGCTAGCCGATCCAATAGTGAATTGACTTTACCGGTTTAGACCGGTCCGGTTAACCGGAATTTTGAAGCTATCCGGCTCAACCCTTTACCCCCACAAACCCAGCCCTGCTCGCCCCCTACCTACCGGTCCAGTTTAATACCGGTCTGGGCGGGCCGGAGCCGGGTCAATCCCGCCCGTTAAACACTTATAAGAGGGGGTCGAGGGTGTTTCTACGTTGTTTCCGGGGGCGGGACTAGGCTGATAATATTTTGCCTTGGGTTGTTAGTAGCTTCTACACTATTTTCTATGGTATTAGTACTGGTTATTGTCAGTGCTTTTACATTTATTTTCTGTTTCTTACAATGGTGATATTATTTTATTTTTCTAGCTTTTGTTGATGTCACTGATCTATTGTCTATTGTTTATTTTCTTTTTCTTGAGCCGAAGGTCTTTCGGAAACAGCCTTTCTACTCTTTCAAAGTAGAGGTAAGATCTGCGTAGACTCAACTCTCCCAGACCTCACTTGTAAGATTTTCTAACTGGGGTGTTGTTGTTGATAAAATGTCTACATCAATTATATAAGCACATCCAGGGCTTTTAAAAAAGTCGTGGATCTCTGAAATCTGAATTCATTTCCTTAAATGTTTGGATTGAAACTCAGAATTGTTTTCTTCACGTTATATCATATGTTCAAACTTTGACAAAAGCATTTGTATTAAAGGGTATTGAGTTTATATGATCTCTCACAACAGATAAATAACGTCATCTAAGTGGATTTGTAAAAGTATTGAATGAATTCTTTATTACCTTAAAATTTTGAATTTCACATTTTATTTTCCTTGTAGAATATTTTTTTGTATTTAAAATAAGTGTCACCTTAATTTTAAGAGTACTCGATCTCATACTCGCTCGCTCGCCATCAATTACCGTGGGCAAACTACTTGACTTCTTGGTCTAACCTAACAGTTGATTTTCTCAAAACAAACAGCCAAGTGGCAATTAAGTCTAATAGTTTTGGATATTGATGAGTGACCAAGATTATCTTTTGAAATACGAACTCTTCAAAACTCAAACGGGTAAGTAACCCCTTATTCAATCCAAAATCCAATTTCTGATGATAATTAACTAATATTAATTCAAAAACGACAAGCTGGATTAGCTAAGCTATGGGCCCCAGTTCGATCCCTTTTGGGCCAAGCCGAAAGGCAGATTTGTCCGCAAAAAGGTCTACCCGCGCCTCCTCTTTTTGCCTTTTTGTTTTCTCACCTAGTCAAATTCCCTGTAAGAATTTCTACTTATAATTAATATTGTTTAGGAAAAACGAAAATTAAACATTTTTTTTTATACTAATTCGTGTTATTTCAGTCCAATCTTTGCGAAATCAACATTCCATGACTTGAACTTTTGTCTTTTTTCTTACTTATTGCACTAAGAAAATACACTAACACCGTTCAATTTCAGATACCACGTAGGCTTAACCTATTATAGATGAAATAGTGTATTCACTTTCGTGGGTATATAAATCTAATGTTTCTAACTATCTTAATACATACTTTTTGTAATCTCCTCAAATCCATATAACGTCGTTCACTTTTACTTGTCAATTATTGATTTTGCACGTACTTTAAAAAATAATAAATAAAATACATAGTTACCATAATAACCATATGAATTGGTATATAGTCTTAATGAATTTATAAAATAATTTGGAATGAGTAATTAATACAAAGGACAAAATAGAAAAAATAAATTATTTTTCTCTTGATATGCGAAAGTGGATAAGTAATAGTGAAAATTTATTTTTAGAATAGTGGGCAAATGGCCCGTTTGGACATAAGAAAATTTTCACTTTTTTTTTCAAAAAAAATTCATGTTTTTCCGAAATCATTATTTTACCACAAATTTCCAATTTTTCACTTGAATATGAATTTTGAAATTTTTCGAAAAATTAAAGAAATTCAAAAAGCTGTTTTTAAATTTTTTTTACTCAAATCCCTCATAAAACATCAAAAACAATCCAAAATTATACTTATGTCCAAATACAACTCTAATTTTCAAATAACATTCTCGATTGAATTTTTTTTCCACCTTTTCGAAATTTTACAATTCTTATGGCCAAACGCCCACTAAGAGTGAAAGGAGAGAGTAGTTAACTGCTTGAAACTTTTTTGGGTAATCCAATGCCAGATTCCGAGTAGATTGATCGCTACCTTCTAAATGCACAACTTATCAAAAGTTCTCTTAAATTCGTAACTTTACATCCAAAACAAAGTCTATTTCATTGCAAAAAATGCACATACCAAGTGCAAAAGTGAGAACACTGCAACTTGAAGGAACTTAAATTCCTTTTTGTCACAAGATGTGAATATAATTGTATTCCCTAACACTTTATTTGGAATATTGTTACCCATCGTTTTGTAATGTATTATATTGTATTGTTTTATAAATATAATGTTTGGATAGATTGTATTGTTTGATGTTGTTAAATAATATTTTGTTATTTGGTTTGACTGTATCGTACTGTACTGTAACTGATAAACTTACTAAAATGTTCTCAATTGTTTAAATATTAAATTTATCAAGAATTATGCATAAAAATAATTTAAGAAAATCATTTTCTACTAATTTATCACCAAATATGTCTTATGAATAGATTGAGAAATTAAATTCATGCAAATTCTAACAAAATCAGTGGAACAAGTTAAGAATACTAAAAATAATAATAAGTACACTCTATTCCTAACAAGATCACAATAATGATAAAATAAAAAATAAAATGTTAAAGAACTAAGATAAAGAAAGGAATGAGAATTGGCAGAACAAAGATAATTAGAATTGGAGGGAAAATCAAATTAGGAGAAAAAATGAAACGAAAAGAAGGCAAAACACTTTTGATGTTATAGTTGGAAGTGGTGAAAGTTTCGAAAAAAAAAAGGGACGAAGACAAAGAAGGTTATATGTTGGAGATTTGGAGTTAAAGATAAAAAAGAAGGTAAAGGATAAAATAGAATTATAGAGTAATTAATTAGAGCATAATTGGAAAGAAAAATAAGAAATAATCTTATCACACCAAATCGATTGTTTTAAAAAATGGGATTTTTTTATTATTTTGAAACAATGAATTTAATATTATAATACATTTAATTTTAACAAAATAATCAAAACAAACATTACTCTGAATAACAATACAATACGATACAATGGGACATACACTGCATACTAATTTGATTGATAAAACCTAGGCGATAACCTCATCCTCATCCTTTCATTTTCTTAATTACGTGACTAGTTGAAGGACAGATCATAATAGTGGCATTAGGCCTATCTCTACTTGCAAGGTAGTTGCAAATCCTCTGGTCTAGAATTCTTTACCCCTTTTCATTTCCCAAATTATATAAATTGAACATTGATATGACCTTTAAATCGAAATTCATTACTGTTTGGTCCGAAATCTTGAACGATGATAAATCAGATAATAAAAAAGGAATATATAAAAAAAGATATAAATATTTAACGTGGTTCGGTCAATTGACCTATATTCATGGCGGAGATGAGTAATTCACTATATAAAAAAAAGAGTACAAAATATCAAGAGAACAATCTCACGAAGAGGCAAAAACAAGTGACACACTAATATTTGTCCCGTAAAGTTCTCCCCCGAAACATAACTCTCAAACCCCATATAGCTACATTGTGGATGCTACTAATGAAAATGAATGATACTTAATTTATTATAGAAGTCCAAACTTTTTCATATAAAAAAAGGATTAGCCAAATATGAAAGAATTATAGTTTTCTTCTACAAAAAGGAAAATTCAATTATAGTAAATATATTGTTATTTCCTTCAAGAAATAGGAAAATCAAATATGGTAAAAAAATGAGGACAATCCCTGACAATCACTCCATTTAAATGAAAAAAACCATGATAGTTTTATTTTAGTACTAATTTTTTTCATCTAAAAGGGAAATTAATGAGCACAACAATCAAAATATTAGGTTAATTTGAGCCACATAAATAATACTAGATGGTACATATCTTTAACTAACGCAATGAATGTGGTCCAAACAATATATTAGCCTGTTAGGGTATCACATAATTGTTTAAATTGTCCTGGAACCAGCGCCGACACTGCTGCCCTACTCATTCATTTTCAATATATTTGGACTCAATACAATATTTATTTTCTTAAAAACGAAATGCGAAGGTTCAGAAATTATTGAAAAGAAACAGCCATTTAAAAAAAAGGAAATATAACAAAGTTGATTGATAACCATAATGTAAGAATCTTCTTTCAGAAAACTGGGAATTCCAATATTCTTATGCTTCCAACGATAGAGAATTAGACAACTAAGCATATTCCCCACAACCTACAATATTATTCCAGAGAAATGTCAACTTCATCATATTTTAGTCACTATGCCACGATATTCCAATTAATTTGTTTTATTATCGCCGTTCTTTTTATTTTAATTAATGTATTTGTTGTCTCTGCATAAACAGCATACGCGTACAAAACGTGTAAGATATAGATTTAGTTCTATAACACGAAACAAACACATATATGACTGTTTAATTTTAGCTTTATTCTTTTTTATTTTTCCCCACATTATTTGATGATGCAATATCCTTCCAATATATCTCCACTATATATCATAAGGTTAAAAAAGTATTTAACTATTTGAGTAATTGTTTTAAATCTATGAGTTCAGTTAGTGATTTAGTATTAGAAATTTTTAGAATAGATCTAAAAACATCACGCTTCACTCGTTCAGAAAATTCAGTATTTTCTTTTTAATCCATCGTTACTTACCAATGCAGGCTAGTTGGAAAAATTCTCTTTTTTGGTTACCTACCCATTTCCATTTTCTGTTTGACAATTCCAACACCAAACTTGGACCTATTCCGCTTAGATGACTTTTCCTGCACGATCACACTCTCTTTGAGTTTAATTTCTTGCAACAATAAATATCTACTCCATAAGTTTCTCCTTAAAGAAAAATTAAGGAAAACATCAACTAGGTAACTTTATCCAATATGTCTTATAGTGCTAATATTTTGATATTTACTTAATCATGCAGTGAAAATTACAAGAGAAAAAGAAAAAGCTTACAGTCTTGTCTTCCTCGTCGTATATTTTAAGTATGGTAGACATTGTAAAATATATTAAAATCGCAGAACAGAAGAGAGAAAAGCAAAAAAGAAAATAATAAGAAGAAAAAGAGTAGCTTCGCTAGTTAGAGCCTGATCCACCAGGAATCTTTCACCGCCATTGATGTTCCAGGGTGGCTAACTGAAAAAGAAAACGTAATTATCGAAGAAACTAAGAAAATTAAAATTCTTGTTGCTGTTTTGCACGTACGTATTATAAAACAAATAGATATTGTATGAGAATTGAGATATATGGGTAGGAATTAGGATCGTGCAATTTGAAGAAGGCAAAGAATTTAAGAAACTTCCTTGCGAGAAATGGACAAAGAAAAAATTTAAGAAACTTCCTTGCGAGAAATGGACAAAAAATCGAGTCAATGCAAGTCTAGCATACGTGTGATGAATCTTCTACTTATATGGAATGCACATGTATGCATCTCTGTTTATATTGATTGCTCCCACATGACTCTTATGTATGCTTTTGTATCTGGCTTATTGTTTTTCTGTTTTTTTTTTCAAATGAAAAATACTCAAGTAGGATCATCAGAAAAATGCTGTTTGTTGGGTCACATATCAATTAGAAGTGCAAACTTGTCTTTCTAGATGATGAACTTCGCGTTAATTGGACAAGAGGGACAAGAGGGGTTGCTCATATGGTGAACGTTGTCAATCTACAACTTCAGAAGTATAGGTTCGAGTCACCAAAGGAGCAATATAATTTCGGTAGGCATATAAATTTTATTAAAATTATAAAATACTTTGGGTTATGTTTTAAATTCAAGATATATTAGTCCAAATAAATACTACAAGCTAATATAATTGGATTAATATATAAGTCCAATATATATAGATTAAATAAATAAATAAATCTTAATCCATTGGGTTAGTCCACTTAATTGGGCTAAAGTGATGAGCCAAATTCATTAGATCCAAGATTTCATCTTCCTAGAGGCCTAAATGGATGCCCACGTGTCAAATGACGTGGCACGCCAAGTCAAACAGAAGAGCCAATGAGACCATGTCACGTGTCAAAGTGACAAAGCATGTCAAGTCACATTAAAAGGCCAATGAAATCGCGCCATGTGTGCAAGTGACATGTTCTGGCCAATCAAATACGACCAGTCACACTTCAATTTGATTGGTCGGGAAGAGTTTGTCCTTATCATAACTCTTCCCTTCCACAACTATAAATAGGGGTCTTCATAACTCAGAAAAAGGGACCAGAAGTTATAACAAGAAGCAAGAGAGTACTCGTGGATCAAACGCCGCAAATTTCTCTACAAGCTTCGAGCAATCAAGTTCAAGTTCAAGAAATCAAGTCCAAGCTCAAGCACGAAGAACAATTCAAGTATTCAAGATCAAGAACGAAGTCAAATCAAATACAAGGCGTTCAAGATCAAGGCTACTTGTTCGTGATAAATTTCGTGGCAACAATCAAAGTGTTCGCGACGGATAAATCAAATTAAAATTCAAGATCAAGCTCAAAGGCCCTTGAATTTATATTGAAAAGAAGAATCAGACGATTCATAGAGATTTTACACTCATAATATTCGAAATAAAATACTACGATTGGGGTCTTGATTTTATTTTCTCGACGCAATTTATTGTCTACAAATTCTGGCACGTCCAATGGGACTAGTTCTGCTCTTCATCTCTTGCTCCTGAAAATTGAAACCATAAGTTCCAAAATCAAAGTGTGTGTTGGCCTTCAAAAAGACAATGGGGCAACGCCAAAGCTGCAAGCTAAAGGAGGAGATACCCAAGTAATCTTGCCATGGACGTGAAATTGCAAAGTGAAGGCACCAACTAATTCTTCACCAAAACTACTCTCGCTAAAGCTATAAAGCCGCGAGGAAGTTGACGAGGGTAATTTCAAGGAGGCCAAGTAACCTATCAAATGGGTTGCTATACTTTATTATTTAAAAATAGACTATGCTTGCAACAAGTGACAAGCATGGTCTCACTTTGCCTATTATATTTTGGTGAATTAAAGAAAGGATTTCATGATGTCATAGTTGCTGCTCAATTTAAGACCTGATATTGTTTCTAAAATTGGGCCAATAAGCATGTTCATTAGGCACAGTTATGGGATGAAATTTCTGCAAAAACTCTAAAAATTGCGCGGGGCAGCTTATTTGGTCCCTCCATTTAACCTATACCCGCTTTTTTAAAAACTTTTAGTTTGTACCCACTTTTTAAATAATTTCAGCTCTCTTTCACCAGTTAAGCTGAAGTTCGCGAGTTATAAAGACAAAACTTCAGCATACGGGGTTCCCCAGTTACAAAGACAAAAGAAGTTTCCTAGTTACAAACTTCAGCTCTAGAGAACTTCAGTTATAAAGACAAAAACTTCAGCATACGGGACTGAAGTTCCCCAGTTACAAAGACAAAACTTCAGCTCTAGAGAACTTCAGTTAGAGCTGAAGTTTTGTCTTTGTAAACTGGGGAACTGCAGCCCCGTATGCTGAAGTTCCCCAGTTACAAAGACAAAACTTCAGCTCTAGAGCTAACTGGGGAACTTCAGCCCCGTATGCTGAAGTTTTTGTCTTTATAACTGAAGTTCACTAGAGCTGAAGTTTGTAACTAGGAAACTTCTTTTGTCTTTGTAACTGGGGAGCCCCGTATGCTGAAGTTTTTGTCTTTATAACTGGGGAACTTCAGCTCCGTATGCTGCAGTTCCCCAGTTACAAAGACAAAACTTCAGCTCTAGAGCTGAAGTTCGCCAGCTACTTCAGGTCCGTCTACTAGAATGCTGAAATTTTGCGTGAATTGCCTTTGTTACTTCAGCCCAGTATGCTGAAGTTATGCGCAAAAGCGGGTACAGGTGCAATTTTTTTTACAAAGCGGGTATAAGTTAAAACGTGGCACAAAAAGTAGGTACGGATGCAAAAGCCCCACAAAAACTTCTTTAATGACCGGATCCATCTCAAGATGACGCAACTTTGCATGATCAAGCACTCTTTTGAGAAGATACAAAAAATGGGTTTCTCACATGAGTACTTCAAGTCTCGTCTTAATGTTTCGGCAAGCCTACACCCCGCAAACCTTGAAGTAGGGGGCATTTGTAAACATAAAAATTTTAAGGGATCAAGTCAAATCCTAAGTAAAGATACTACAGGACTCTTGAAATCCTAGGAGTCTATTAGAGTTTCTTGGAGGTTACTCTACCATAAACCCTAACTCACACCTATATAATGGGACACATATTCCCTTTGAAGAGGCATCTCAAAAATGGAGATCATCTCGAAAATCTCATAAACTCACGGGATATTCACAAAGAGATCAAGAAGTGGCTGAATAGTTCTTGATAATCAAATAATTCAAGAAGATCCACAACATACTTCATGGATATCAAATAAATCCATGAAAGCCCGCATCATCTTCGTTCGAGAAATACGTTGCTCCAGTAACCCTTGAATCACGGAGATAATCAGGAGAAAAGAATCAAAGGAACAAACAGAATTGCATCCACATTATTTTATCAAAAAAATTATATTTCTTCATATTTATATTATAATTACAATTTATTTTTGTATCACATATAATTTGTTGCAAACAGTTCCAACAAAAAGGAGTCAAAGGGAATTCGAAAGTGACGGAAACTTAAAAAAAAAGTTGCGTTAAGTGAAAGGTAACTAATGATTGAAGCGCAAGTCCATTCTAAGCAAAAGCCATAATTCCATAAAGCAAATTTCCTTTAAAGTAGTAAGTAAATAAAATAGTGATATAAGTCCTACGACATATTCTTGATTGTGAAAATCTTAGACAATTAGTTAATGTTGGTATATGGATGAGTTTTTAATCAAAACTATGATAGTTAGAGTAATTTGTATCTTTCAAGAATTAGATGATGTATTCGTGCGATGCACGGACTCAATTGTTATTTTTTTCTTCGTCTTCTTCTTGTTTTCTTCCTTTTAATATTTTTTTTATCTATTATTAATTGTATACTTTCTATGCCTTTATGGAAAGAACAAAGAGAATAGCTTTTGTGTAATAATGTATAAAATCACGATTATGTGTATTGTTATTTATCTTTTGCATTATGTGCATTTTAATTTTTCTGAAATCGTATTACTATACCAATCACTTTGAAATACTTGTCAAAGTTTAATGCTTTATTATACAGTAATTAGATAATAATTCAAGTAGAATTTAAATTATTTTTACATATGGTCTAAACTTTTTTATTTTAAAATTTGTTTGCACCACTAAGCCTTAAATTAATTACTATAAAATAATAATTAAAAAGACAGTTGAAAAATAAGTCATCATGTATTTTTCTGATTATTTAAATTGAATGATATATTATTTTATTCTTTTAATATTTTCTTCCTTTTAATATTCTTGGTCTAATGCTAATTACACACTTTCCATGCTTTTAAGGAAAGAAGAAAGAGAATAGGTTTTTGTGTAATAATGTATAGAACCACGATTACATGTATTGTTATTTATCTTTTGCATTATGTGCATTTTACTTTTTCTGAAATCGTACTACTATACCAATCACTTTGAAATGCTTGTCGAAGTTTAATGCTTTATTATACAGTAATTAGATAATAATTTGAGTAGAATTTAAATTATTTCTACATGGGGTCTATACTTTTATATTTTAAAAAATTTGCACCACCAAGACTTAAATTAATTACTATAAAATAACAATTAAAAAGTCAGTTAAAAAATAAGTCGTCATGTATTTTTCTGATTGTTTAAATTGAATGATATATAATTTTATTCTTTTAATATTTTCAGTTGTGTTAATGTATTACTTTTTTCTTTTTATACTAATCAAAATTTAATAATAAAACATATTAATATTATTCCCAAATAGTTGATAAAAAGGTATGTTATGGTCCTTTGAAATAATAATCGCAATTTTTAATTATTAAGAACTTTAACAAAAATATTTGTATTTTGTCCTAGTTGAATAGCATAATATTAAAAATAAATTAATCTCTCGATCATGCTAAATACTAATCAAATTGACCTTAAAGAAATATTGCAGATTTTTCTAGTTTCATTTGATATGATTGAGATACTATTTAGGATATAATACAATTATCATCACAATAGTAGTATTTATTGCGATTTTTAAAAAATAATTAATTTTATATTTATGTATTTTAAAATTTATATAATGTTAAATTCTTATTGAATAGAGTATGTACTCAACTAACTTCAATCATAGAGGGAGAAGTATAATATTGTATGACGATACTTCTCATACTTCCTAATATATAATAGTTTTTACTTCAGATATTCTCAAATCATATTTTAGAGAGGGGATACCTGTTACACAATTTGAACAAATTTTTAATATTCTATAATAAGAAAGGGTACTTGAAACTATATTTTATTCTTAAATATTTTTTCCGAATTTTATAAAGTATTCCAATTGCAATGGCAATTTAATGATGTATAAAATGATATCAACTATATAATGATATAATAACATTCGATTGTAAATAACATACATTATCACTATTTTTTTTTTAATGAAATCTTCTTTATCTGGAACAATTAATAAATAAAATAATATTTTTTAAGTAGATAAAAGAATTGTATATATAAATGTATGTGATCTTGTATTTTTAATTAGGTGAACGTTAGAACTATAAAATTATAAAAAAGATAATTTTTCTAGTTATTGAAAAAATAATTAACAATCAAGTAATGCATTTAATGAAGATAGTGAAGGTTGAATGGAAAGTGAGGTCCACCAAACTTTTGAGCCTAACATACAAACAAATAATGTACTTATATATTTGAAATGACCATTATGCCCTTGGTCAACCTACTCTTCCCTCTTCTATATGATAGAAAAATCTCAATTACTATTAAGGACTGAACTTGGGCCTGTCAGTGGGACGGGCCATGGTCCAATTCCTGGCTAATTTAACCTATGGACCTAAATCTAGTGTCCATATGTTCAGTCCATGCTCATGCTCACACTCATTTTAGTGGAATAACATCTCATATACCGAGGGACCAATATTCTATCATATTATATAATTCAGAATTCGTCTCAATTGGTTCAGATGCGAGAAATAATATTATTAGTGCTTCATATTAGTAAGATTTTGTATTGAGATTACATCATTATATATAGAGATGTACAGATACTTAAAGAAAGAGAAACATGGGCCTGCTAAATTAGCTTGGGTTATAGAACCATCATGGGCCAGGGTTTCGTAATCTTGTAGGGAGAAATTCAAAGTAGCCAGATTTATAAGTGGTCATTTAAAAATAGTCACAGTTTTAAAAGTAATCGAAATTTAGTCACTTTTCATGTAAAGATAAATCTAAACGAAAACACTGTTCAAAATTCGGAAAACACTCCAACAATACTGGAATTCCTGTATAATATATTGGAGTTCCAACAAAATATACCAGAACTCCAATATATTTATATTGGAGTTCCCAGTATAATATACTGGAGTTCCAACAAAGTATACTGGAACTCCAGTATATTATATTGGGGTTCCAGTAAAGTATAATGGTCCAACATAATATGTTAGAAGTTCATATACAGGTGCTCGAATCTCCAGTATATTATGGTGAAACTTTCCGCGTGTTACAGTTCCAGCATAATATGTTGGAAATTCATACACAGGCGCACCGAATTTCAGTATATTATGCTGGACCGGTCTCTGTTGCAGCAAAATAGTGGCTGTTTTCAATGACTTGGCAAACACTGACTATTTTTGAATGTCCAGTCCGAAAACTGGCTAGCCCGTGCTATTTTTACAATATTGTAAGAGGAATTTTCAGAAATGACTATTGTTTAGTGGCTATTAACTTCCTATAGCCACCATATACATAATTACTTTCCGTAGCTGCCTTTCAGTTATTATAGTATTGTATTCGGTGTATTCGAGCTACTGTACTCATGAATACAATATCAATACAGTAGCAAAAATCGGCTAAAAAATAGGGTAGTCCAGCTATCAGCCATTGTATTCACATGTATTCATGAATACAACGTAATAATAGGTCTCTTAAGTTGTTTAATAACGGAAAGCTTCTAATTTAACGCGATACACTCCTAATATAACTCACCTAAATCAATTATAACACACAACATTATCAATCCAATTAATGAGAAGATTTATTAGACGCTAAATACCAAAAAATAGAGCATCCTTTAGAGTTTCACTTCCTCTTTATTTCTGATAGAGTTCGAGTTTTTTTTGTTGACATTATTCGAGGTTCTGCTCGGAATTGATACAAGTATCTACATAAATACTTTGAAATTTGATTTTCTGTATATGCATACATCATGTATTTATGTAGGATACAACCTGTAATCATAACCTACTGCCTGCGTATTTTATAATAAACCTAGTGTTTGTGTTCTGTTATATCTAACAATTGTGTTCAATGTATTCAAGTTTATTTTTGTATTCACAATATTTTATTTATTCCTAATACATGGTATTACTGCTTTATTGAGTATATTTCAATGATTGTATTCATTAATTTTCTATTTGTATTGAGAGTGTTTTACTGTATTTCACTGTATTATTATTTTAAATACAGATGGATACAGTTAGGTTGAAAATACATATGAATATAGTTAGATTGAACACATAACTAATTGATGAATAACATCAAAATGATAGAACTAACAATGTATTTAAAAATATTATTGTATGCACTCAAATAATACATTTAAATACAACAGTAAAAAATTATTGTACAAAATAAAAATCAGTGTATGCCTTATCGAATACATATAAGTACATCTAAATACAAGAAAAGTAAACCACTGTACAAACTAAAAATCAATGTATGCGGACCCAAATACATATAAATACATCTACAATTAGGGTCATTGCGTATTTTTATTCTCCTTTCGGCTTCAATGGTTGCTGATGAACCTGCAAATACAATTCCATTGTTATATGTGAATGGTTTAACCTATTTCCCCAAACCTATACCTAATGTCATTAGCCGTTGCCACCCCCTCCTCTGTCCTTTCCTGTTCCACGTCAACATTCAAAATCAATTCAGTTATGAACAAACCATGTCCGCTCCACTTTGGGAAAAGATACAACTCATGTCAGAAACTTTGATCAAGACATTTTGAAACTCATGTTAACAGAGATGAAATCCATCAAATCGAGATCTAGGTTTGAGAACAATCTAGAGAGAGAACCGCAAATAAAGGAGAATCGTGGTTCAACAATGGGGAAGACAATGGCGATGTGAGAGGAACCGTGTAGAGAGAAACAAGATACTATGCGGTGATTTTAGGAGAGAATAAACTGAAAGAGTGAGAGAGGAAAATATTAGACGGCGTATTCAATGGCAACTGAAAGAGTGAGGGAGGAAAATATTAGACGGCGTATTCAATGGCTTAACAATAGGAAGTGATCATAAATACATATTTTGATATAAAAACTAAAAGGTAACTATAGAAAATAATATTTTAAAAGGGTTTTTATTTATAATAAATAGTGTGTAAAGCTTTCTATGTGAGTCAAAATTTCCATCTTGTAAGTCGTTCATGGGTTATGAGTATCATACCGACTATACCATGTCTTACAATTGAAGATTTTGTCACCAATAGGGGCAAAGCTACATGGGTGGTACTGATTGAATCATTTTCCGAAAAATTACATTATATGTATATGATCATCAATTTTTTTTATGTATATACAGTAGATGATGAATCCTCTTGATAAAAATTCTAGTTCCGCACTAATCACCTACGACGTACCCACAAAATTGGAGCATCTTGTGTAGGTCGTGACTCTTGATCATAATTATCTATCGTAAAATATTATGTTTTGCTTATTATTTATCTATAGGCATTTAGTAAACAAATTCAATCAAGAGGTGTCGGGTTCGAACAACATGTCCAAATTATATACATATTAAAATTCTTTCTACTAAAGTGTGTTATAAAGTGTTAGGTTATACAAAATTGATGCGGGATATTTGTATGGGTCAAAATCTGACCACGTGAGAATGGCCTTAGGGAATGGCAAAAAGGTAATTAAGTCGTAATTCTGCACACAAGACACCGTAACGACGAGTGTCACGGCCACGGCCGAAGTCGAATCATCAAAAGGCCTTTACGGCGTAGAACATGCTATGGCGCTTAGGGAGGTCGATCCGAAGCGCCAACAGCAAGTTACAGTAACACCGGTCAAGGACCGTTGGGTAAGGGATAACACCTAGTATATATACATGTTAAGAGAATGATAAATGGGGCTTTTCAAATTCTCTCTTCTTCTTTTAGAACTTTCTCTAAGAGGAATCCATGGGAAACTCGAGAGAAGGTCCACAACCTTGTTCCACATCTTAGTAATCTTCCTCATGAAATCAGTAAAGATGCAATCAGTAGCTGTCAATGAGATACTTTCTTGCTCTCCTTTATCGTGTACTATAGAATGATTGTATTGAGAATGCAAGCCCATCATTTTCACTTAACGTCTTCTATAATCTTGGCGACTTCGCAAACTTCACTATTTTCGATTTGTCCTATTCAATACTCCTCGATCTAGAGTTAATTATCTTTGATTAGGATCTACCCCGTATTTTACTTATTAATTCATTTTAAGAAAAAGTTTAATACTCTTTTTGGTAAAATAATTTGGCGCCGTCTGTCGGGATTTCTAGCCAAAGCTTTAGTTCCCTCAAGATCCACCAAACCAACCAAGGACAAATCCTTACACGACAACTATTCCGGGCTCACATGCAACTCCTACGTTACGCCACATCAGCAACTCTAGTGCATTGCAAGCGTGAGCCATCGTAGAGGAGCTGTGACTATTGCACGTCAAGCGCGCCCGTAATCCCACTTCCAGGTTAGCACCCCGCACATACCACCTTCACCTCTTACTATATGGGACGATACTTGTTGTAAAACCTACTGTTAAAATACTCTTCGTCTGTGCGTTTGTGGTATAATCTATGTTGCTGTTACCTTGGCGTGTCTGGGACTGGAACAAACCGATACTTGAACTCGAGGTCCCAATGGGAGGAGCAACCTGTCCTCCCAGGGAACACTCAAGCCCAAATAACAATGAGGCCAGATGTAAAGACGACATTAGGTCTGAGGATCGCAATTGGGGGAGAAAACATGACCAATCCCCCTCATTCATCAGCTAATGATGAGTGGCTAGAATTCATGATTTTAAGCATTATATACCTTGCATTTTATGTGCTTTAATGATAAAAATACACGTCGTATGTGCCTAATGGAGTTTATTTAATGTGTAGGTGAGTTGGAAATGGAAGCCGAGCTAAATGAGAGCATAAACGTCGGAAAATACGCGCAAGAGTCGAAAAGGAGCGACCCGGGACAAGCCTGGCGTTAGCCAGGCGTTTGGCTCTTAAGGCCAGGGGGTGCCTGGCGTTACCCAGGCGTTA
>ML390556.1:21983-63762 GCA_005239525.1 Nicotiana knightiana | reverse complement strand
TATATATATATATATATATACATACAGACCCGCAAACCATAATATCTACCGCGTGTGTGCCAGGAACTAGTGTCTCATGTCCTACGGGCATGCTAACAGAATATACAAAGATATAATATAACTGTCCCACTATCTGGAAGGAATAGACAGGAATAACAAAAGAAACTCCATGGTGCTGTCGAGGATTTGTCAGGAGAAGCAGCTCACCGTGAAGTCAGGTCCAGTCTATACTCGGAATCGAGCTCCGGTCGGATAACCAGATGCACGAACCTCAGAACCTGTACAATTAAGTACAGAAGCGTAGCATGAGTACATAAATAAATATGTACCCATTGAGTATCCCGCCTAATCTCGAAGAAGTAGTGACGAGAGGTCGACTTGACACTCACTAGGGTCCGATAAAATAATTAACAAGATATGGTAACAACAATAGGCATACGAGGATGATAAAGACAGTAAACATTAAATATAACTGTAACTCAAATAAATACTGGAAGTAAATAAACAATTACTACTTCATTTTCCCCCAAATATCTTGTCACTTCAATACCCAAGAAAATCATTAACAATTTAACATGCACATACGGAATAAGGACAACCGGACTGATCCATCATAATAATCATATCAGTGCACTATCGAGGGTCGAACGACCCGAACCATAATTACACCTTTCAATCTCGCCGCGGCGTACAGCCCGCTCCCATGAGAGTGGGGGAAATAACACCCCGCTCGCGGAATGTAAATTGTGAAGCGGTCACATGCACACACAATATTATCCATAATGTATCTTCCAATCTCGTCGTGGGGTACGACCTGCTCCCATGAGAGTGGGGGAAATAACACTCCGCTCGCGGAATGTAAATTGCGACGCGGTCGCATGCACACACAATCCTCTTCATAAATTTACTTTCTAGTGAACAATTCCTTTAAATTCTCAAATTCCACGATCCCAGGGAAACAAAGCCGCATATGACATAAATTCATAAAGCATATAGTTCATTTCAAGGAAAAACACAAGGCATGGTGTAGGCCTAACTACCCGGACATAAGAATAATAGACGCTACGTACGGACTCTCGTCACTTCGTACGTACGTATCCCCCACAAACATTAGCACATAGTCATTTAAATCACCTAGGGGGACAATTCCGTCTTACAAGGTTAGAAAGGAGACTCACCTCGCGTCGAACCTACTCCCCGGGTCAAGAATGCGCCCGAAACCCACAACTCGTCACCCAAGGACTCAAAACTAGCCAAATGTTACACAAACATATCAAATTATACTCAAAAGTATGGAATTCTCCTATTTACTTAGCCATTTCATCCTACTTGAAGAAATCCCAAAATTCATCCCCGGGCCCGCATGCTCGAATTTTGGAAATCCTTGAAAGAATCACTTACCCATAACCCAAGGATCGTTAATATGTGGTTTTTGTTTGATTTCACGGCTAATTAACGGGAAATTCCCGAAATTTTCATAAAGTCGTAGGTTACTACCCAAATCCTTGATTTTCACTAATTAGGTAGTTAATTTGACTAGGAATTCATGCATTAAACTAACATTAGGGTAGAATTCACTTGCCTTTCAGTAGCTAGGTCGTGGGGCTCTTTTTCAAGCTCTCAAGGTCTCTAATGGTGGAAGAAAATGGGCTGAAATGAATAAATCCCGTGTTTAAAGAACTTACCGCCCATAGAGGTTCCGCACCTGCGGCTCAAGGACCGCACCTGCGGTCTCGCACCTGCGAGTAAAGGCTCGCACCTGCGAAACTGGGACAAGGGTCCTGGGCTCGCACCTGCGGAACTGAGTCCGCACCAGCGACTCCGCACTTGCCGGAATGGGCCCGCACCTGCGAGAAGGGGGCAGCCCATCTGGAGGTCATACCTGCGAGGTTGGGACCGCAGGAGCATCCCGCACCTGTGAATGGGAAACCGCACCTGCTGTCACACCAGAACAGGTGCACCAACAATTGCTCCAGCTGGTTTTTAGCCTCGTATGGTGCCCGAGGGGCACCTGGGCCCACCCGAGCCCCCGTCCAAGTATACCAATAAGTCCCAAATCATAATACTGACTCGCTCGAGCCTTCAAAACATTCAAAACAATGCAAAAACTCAAAATCACACCTTAAAACCCATAAAGATCAAACTTAAGAACTTCAAGTTCGTAAATTTCCTAACAATGCGCCGAATTGACCTATACTACTCGGAATGACACCAAATGTTGCAAGCAAGTTATATATGACATAACAGAACTATTCCTGGTCTCAGAATTCCATTTGGACCTCGATTACACAAAAACACGTCCCAAACCACAATATGAACTTAAGGAAACTCTTATTTCACTATTGGGTGCCGAAACGCTCCCGAATCATCCAAAACCCATTCTGAACATACGCCCAAGTCTGAAATCATTATACAAAGCTAGTGGAACCGTCGAAACTCGATTCCGAGGTTATTTACTCAAAGTGTTGACCGAAGTCAAACTTGGCCTTGAAGGCCAACCTTAAGGAACTAAGTGTTCCTATATCACTCTAAACACTTCCGAATCCCGAACCACCCATCCCAGAAAGTCATAAATCACAATAAGCCACTATGGAAAATTTCATTTAGGGGAACAGGGTGCGATAACGCAAAACGACCGGTCGGGTCTTTACAATAACTTATTTCTGTAATTATCAGCTTGTAATAACCGTATAATTATTTGGGAATCATGTCTATAAGTGGCTTCTTAAATTTCCTGCATGTTTGAATCCATGGCCATCTAGAAACCATGTTTTAGGGCTTAATGGTCTCTGATTTTGTCTCAGTCTTAAGACTGTCTAAACGCCTGAAATAAGAACCTATTTGTGTGCATTTGTTGCCTAAGTATGGAGGCTAATTTGAGCCATTAACTGCCCTTATATGAAGTCCTACGTGTTTTTTATGTCGCCTAGCTTTTAAACATTTTGAGAAACCTAAGTAAAGTCTAGAACCACCTAGATAGAGGTCCAATGCCTCCTGGACCATAGGTATGGGGTGGGTAGTGCACGCATAGGATGCGACTTAGAATTTAATTAGAGCTCTTTTAGGTAAACAACTTAAACATAGTAATCGGGTAGCAGAAGATTATAGTCTGTGCCCATTGAATAATATGGTAACTCCTTATCTCGAGGGAGTTACGAAGTATTATTTATGTTGCACGGGGTGATCCTTTAGGCTAAAAGATTTAGCCCCCCCTTTTATCTTATTTATTCGTCTAATCATCTAATATAGATTTAATAGTTATGTTCCCGTAATACTTACTTCTCATTGTGTCAATAAATTCTTTTGATCCTTACCGTTTGTGTTTATCTTACCTATTTGTAATCCACATAGTTTTAAGTTCGACCGGGACCCACAGTTGTGGACCTCGAAGAGTCTCTAACACCTTATCTTTGCGGTAATTTGAGCCCTTACCCGATATTTGGTGGCGTTGACTAGTCAAACAGAGTTATCTGCACAATAGGTTCCCTAACACACCTTAATAATTGTTAGGTGGCGACTCTTCTTTCCTTAACATCAAATCTCCTATCCAAAAGAGTTGTAACGTGTCAAAGCCCACTTTCGCGAGAAAATGGGGCGTGACAGAGACCAAGTTTCCTTTTATACCTGAAGTATCATCCTAAATACATTCAGCACACTCCCTTTATTTATAATACCTCACACATGATGGCATTAATGGTAACTCTTCCATGACCTAATCTCTGCTCAGTCTCTTTTGTGTGTGCTTGTGACCCTATGTTATCTAGCATCTTTGTCGGATTGACCACATGCGTTCCTACCTTGATTTGAAATCTCCATTGCATTCTCTTAAGCATACATGTCTCAACTCTAAAGAACTTATATCACTAATACTTGAACATGACTGTCTGCTTTCATTTTAATAGGACTGATTTGAAGTTAAGACTTTCAAAAGATATAGATGTGTCACTTGATGATCTGAAACCTTGTTAAACACGCTTAAGGATTCTAATTAGATTTGTGAACTTTTTGATACCCTCTGAAGCTCTAATTATAATTTGTGACCTTGTCAATCCTAGTTGTGATATGAATATATGTGTTTTGATTGTGATTATTGTCCTTAACTTCTGCCAATACTCCTTGAGTGCTCTGTTCAAGTTGTTAACCTGTGATTAATATAATTGAGTGTTGTTAAGACACACATACTCTTGAGTTACTACACACTAGAACTGTATTCTTTCTTCCTTTAGGATGTTTGGTATCAGGTGTATGATCACTTTACAATAACATGATAAGTATGTTTGAAACTCATTTTCGTCGTGAATTGTCTAATGTGTTAATCATCTGCTTAGTTCTGAATATGGTTTTAATGGTATATATATAGACTGCCTTGTGCTTCTATGGTATTCTGTTTGGTCTTCATAAGAAGGGTATGTACTTTTGTGGTATGGTATTGCTATGGTGGTTGGTTTACATTGAAAGAGCCTTACTGGCACTTAAACCGATAGGAAAGAATGAGTCATTAATGGTTTGGGTTATTTGGTAGTAGAGTTTAACTTTCGGTTGGGTTGCTCTCTCTGACACAAGTATTGCCCTAGGCCTTGAAACCCTTGGGAACTTTGAAGTGTAAGGGGATTCAAAGAGGACTTTGACCTTGAGTTGAACTCTACCCTTAGACTTTAACCCATTGATATTCATTGCTCCCTTTGGGTTTAGTGTTTAATGACAATGAAAGGTTTTCAATGTAAATTACCTAACCATATGTGACCTCACACCAGTGTAACATTTCATGATACTTAAGTATTGTTAGTTTATTATATTTATGTTCAAGCCATTTACTTGTATATTACATTCATGACTGCAAAATATAGAGTGTTATATTTAATGACCTTTTCCTTTTTAACATGTATTATAATTGGGCCTGCCGAGTTCCTAAAGGACTCAGGCCCAAGTCCTGCTCCTTCGTGTTTGGGAGGCCTGGAGTTAGTTGCATTTCCTGCTATCTGTTGGGCTTGCCTCTTTTAGTTCCAAGACCAGAGTCCATCCTTTCCCCTTTACTGCTTTACTACTTTACTTCTTTAGTGTGTTACTGCATTTTGCCGCCGTTATCTCTCACGTGTATATCTAGTTATCATAATGGATTGAATGTTTTACTTTACCACATTGAATCACGCAAACAACTTAGGAAAGCCTTAAAGAACATAGGAATAAAAGAAATTTAGTTAGTAACCAATCATCCACTCGCTATTCATAGGCTGTTCACATCATTAATCTACTATGTTTTGCTAACCCTCTCTTGAAGATTTTTCAGCTTAAAGTAGCTAGCAAAGGACGACAGTTCCTCTTTCACAAGGAAAAATAGAAATGAGTTGCAAGATTGTCCTTCTAAAAGAAAATCGATCCTTTTCGAAAAACCAAGGTGATGCTGCTTAACCAACATTTTTAAACAATTTCCTCAAGTTTACAATTTAAGAAGCCAAGGTATATCTTAGTCTCACTTTTATAACATCTTCATCTTATTAGAGTAACATGAACATCCATTCTTTAAAATCAAAGTGTTTTATAGCTTAGCTTCCCTTATCCACATTTGTTTTACAAATACAAAAAAACATACACATATTTTTCAAAGTTATTTCAAGCATATATATACCAATATTATTTTCTAAGACTTCTTTAAAGCTCACATGGTTTTAAACTACAAACTCTCTTTGTAGGTATTATGTCCTTACATATAGTAAGTCGTACCTCTTTAAACACTAGTTAAGCACAATACAAATAACTAATCCATTAACTTAGTCTAAGTTCTATGGAGCTACCTTAGGTAGATTTTAAGGGGTGCCTAACACCTTCCCCTTATAAGAACAAGAACCCTTACCAATAATCTCACGGGTTGGCAGACCAATAAAGAATATGACTTTAGTAATTAAATATGGAACCCTGGTATACCTTTAAATATTAAGTGGTGACTCTCTTTCATCATCAACAAGAAGTCACAAGTTGAATCTTGTTTTGAATAGAGTCAAATAGGGTGCAACAATTCTTAGGTAGCATATTGGAACCTGAAGCGTGGTTTCCCTACCTCGATTTGTATTAAGGCTTCAACTCCGTAGATTAGAGAAAATGGGGCCGCCCTGGTGCTTGACTTCGAAGTCATACGGTATGCCCGCAGGACTTTGGGCAAGATTTACTTCCATTTTACTCCTTTCGAACCAGCCAACCTCTTTTTCATATTTTGGAGTATAGTTTTGTTCATTAATTTCGCTTGCCTATCTCCCCTAGGGTGATAAGGCGTTGATAATATCATCTTGATCTTGTGATCTTTGAGAAACTTACACACTTTGCTGCAGATGAATTGTTTCCCGTTGTCGCAAACGATCTCGGCTGGTATCCAAAATCGACATATTATGTGATCCCAGATGAAATCGATGACTTCTTTCTCTCAGAACATCTCGAACGCCTAAGCCTCGACCCATTTGGAAAAATAGTTAGGCATGAATAATATAAATAGAACTTTATTGAGTGCCCATGGCAGGGGACTAATGATGTCCATTCCCTACTTTATAAATGGCCATAGAGACAGAACTGAGTGTAGCATCTCTCTCGGTTGATGGATCATCGAGGCGTGTCTTTGGCACTCGTCGCATTTTCGTACGACGTCTTTCACATACTTCTCCATGTCAGTCTAGTAGTAGCCGGCTCTGATCAGCTTTTGAACTACAGATTCTGCCCCCGAATGGTTCCCGCGGGTGCTCTCGTGAACTTCTCTCATGGCATATTCGAACTCTTCCGGCCCTATGCATCTGGCCAGTGGACGAAGAAAGATCCCCTGAACAATGCCCTTCAGCTAAGCTAAATTTGGCAGCTTTGATGCGCAGGCTCTCGATTCTTTGGGATCCGAAGGCAACTTTCATGTCTTCAAGTGGTCTTATGTATTTGTTTCTCCAATACCAAGTCAAACTTGTTGAGTTTACTTCGACGTGGCCTTATTCTATCATTGAGTTCATCAATTGTACCACTTCCCCCGAGGTGAATTCATCGAAGTCGACTGACGACCCCAAGTTAGCTAGGGCATCGGCCTCACTATTCTGATCTCACGGTACGTATAGCAGAGTCCATTCCTTGAATTGCTGCAGGATTACCTTCAATTTGTCCAAGTACCTCCGTATCCGTTCTTCTTTTACTTTGAACGTTCTGTTGACTTGATTTACGACGAGGAGGGAGTCATATTTGGGTTCGATCACTTCGGCCCCAAGGATCTTGTCTAGTTCTAGACCTGCAATCATGGCCTCATACTCAGCTTCATTGTTAGTCAATTTTAAAGTTCTAATAGGCTGCCTAATTACGCTTCCCGCAGGTGATTTCAAAATGATACCAAGCCCGGACCCCTTCGCGTTGGAGGCACTGTCCGTGAATAAGGTCCAGATCAATCCCCGAATTAGCCCTCGAGGTGAGCAGTAATTCGTTTTTGACTTTGGGTATTAAGGCCAACGTAAAGTCGGCCACGAAGTTTGCAAAAATTTGAGATTTTATGGCAGTTCGGGGTTGGTACTCGATATCGTACTCGCTAATATCCACTTCCCATTTGGCCAACCGGACCGAGATCTCGGGCTTACACATGATATTCCTTAGTGGATAAAAGGCTACGACACATATAGGGTGGCATTGGAAGTGTGATTTTAGTTTCCTAGAAGCGCTTAGCAAAGCGAGTGCTAACTTTTCAAGGTGAGGATACCTCGATTCGGCATCGCCTAGAGTTCTACTGACATAGAAAATAGGAAATTGCACACCTTCTTCCTCCCCGACCAAGACTCCACTTACCACCACTTCAGAAATTGCCAAGTAGAGGTACAACTATTCGTCTGCCTTTGGGGTGTGCAACAGGGGGGGGGGGGCTCGAAAATTCTTGTTTGAGTTCTTCAAAATCTTGTTGGCACTCCGGAGTCCATGAAAAAATGTTCATCTTCTTCAATAGTGAGAAGAATCGATGGCTCTTGTCCGAGGACCTCAAGATGAACTGGCCCAATGCGGCTATACGCCCGGTCAGTCTTTGAACCACCTTGACGTTTTCTACTGCAGTAATGTCCTCTATGGCGTTTATTTTGTCAGGGGTTGATCTCTATCCCCAGATTGGATACCACGAATCTAAGGAATTTACTCAAACCGATCCCCAAATGCGTACTTCTCCGGGTTTAGCTTCATGTTGTATTCCCTAAGTATATCGAAGGTTTCCTGCAAATGTTTCAAATGGTCCTCTGCTTGCAGAGATTAGGCCAACATATTGTGAATATAAAATTCCATTAATTTCCCTACTTTCTATTCGAACATCCATCTTACTAGGTGTTGGTAGGTGGAATCGGTGTTCTTTAATCCAAAAAACATTAGGTTATAGCAGTAGGTGCCAAATTTGGTTATGAATGAAGTTTTTTCTTGATCGTACGGGTCCATCCGAATTTGGTTGTACCCGGAATAGGCATCAAGAAAATTGAGTATCTCATGCTCAGTCGTCGCATCGATAATTTGATTGATGTTAGTCAAAGGGAAAGAATCCTTTGGGCATGCTTTGTTTAGGTCTTTATAGTTTACACAAATCCTTAGTTTATTTCCTTTTTTAGGTGCTACCACTACGTTAGCTAACCATCTAGGTATTTGACTTCCCGGATGGATCCTATTTTTAGAAGTTTGGATACCTAATCCTTGATGAATGCGTGTTTGATATCAGAATGTGGTCTCCTCTTTTGCTTAACCAGATGGAACTTCGAGTCCAAAATCAGCCTGTGAGTGGTTACCTCCGGTGGGATCCCTGTCATCTCAAGATGGGACCAAGAGAAACAATCGGCATTAGCTTTAGGAAAATCAATAAGTTTTTTCTGAGTTCGAGGGTTAACCTCGTGCCCAAGTATACCTTTCAATCCGGCTGATGCTCGATTAATATAACTTGCTCCAACTCTTCAACTGTTGATTTGGTGGTATCAGTGTTATCAAGAGCTATGAATGATCTCAAGACACTATAATCACCCTCCTCGTCTTCCCCCCATTCTTCCTGTTTCTCTAGTTTGGCTGAGGCCGATATCAGTGATTGCTATTTAATATCTTCCTTTTTACTCGGTTCCCGTGTTCCTTGATGTCGATACTGCAGGCATCTAGATTACCTTGTCAACAGCAAACAACTCCCTTGCGGTCGGCTGTTCTCTATAGACCGTTTTGCTCCCCCTGATATGGGAAATTTCAACGCCTGGTGCAAGGTCGAGGGTATCGCCATTTTGTTGTGGACCCATGGCCTCCCGAATAGAGCGTTGTACCTCTTCAATCACGTAGAACTTCATTTCTTGGATTGTCCCGGCGGTATTTACTGACAAGGTTATCTCTCCATTTGTGGTCTCACACGCCATGTTAAATCCGTTCAATACTCGGACTGTTGGTACGATTTGGTCATGTAACTCAATTGTTCTATGACCCTTGATATGATGATGTTGGCTGAGCTACCTCGATCAATCAATACATGTTTAACTCGAGATTTATTAATAAGTACATATATCATCAGTCCATCATTGTGAGTCTATACGATGCCCTCAACATTTTAGTCACCGAACGAAATGGCTCTCTCTGAAATATAATCCCGGGTGCTTTTTCCCTTGTGATAGATTCTGTAGTGCGCTTTATCATTGGCCCTTGGGGAACATCTAATCCTACGATTATCATGTTGATCACGTGTTGATGCTCCTCTTGTTCGACGTGTTTGTTGGCATCCCTAATCCTGAAGTGGTTTTTGGCTCGCTCACTCAGGAATTCTCGGAGGTGACCGTTGTTGAATAATCGATCAACTTCTTCTATGAACTATCAGCAATCTAGAGTCATGTGACCGTGAGTGCCGTGATACTTACACATCAAATTAGGATCTCTCTTGGTAGGGTCGGACTGCAATGGTCGGGGCCACTTGGTCTCTTTAATGCACCCTATGGCTGACGCGATGCTGGCAACATCCATATTGAAGTTGTTCTCCGATAATCTCATGCTTCCCTACTCTCGAGCGGCCTATCGAACCCATTCTTGCTCATCAGACCTCGGTCACTGAGCCATCGATCTTTTCTTCTCGTTCCTTGTGGGGTGATGCCTGATTCATTTCCCTTTCGGCCTGTGTTGTATGGTTACCATTCTCAGACCGGTGTTGGCTCTAGATCAATGGATCTCTTATATCTATCATCGACCCTGATGGGTTAAATAGATCCATAAGGGGCCCCAAGTTGGTCTTCCTCGACCCTGATCTTCGACTGATACCTATTGTGGACGTCGGCCCAGGTTACCGCCGGTTACTCCACCAAATTTTGTTTTAGCTGTTGAGAGGCCAAGGAACTTCAGAGGTTGAGCCCCTGAGTGAATTCCTGAATGGCCCAATCATATGCAACCGGTAGTAGGTCCATCCATTCTATTTGGAATCTTGGCACGAACTCTTCGAGCATCCCGTTATCCCTTTGTTTGACCTTGAAAAGATCTGATTTTCTAGTCACGACCTTGATGGCCCCGGCATGGGCCTTTACAAAAGCATCTGCAAGCATAGAAAACGAGTCAATGGAATTTGGGATCAAGTTGTGATACAATATCATTGCTCCCTTAGACAAAGTCTCCCCACACTTTTTCAGCAACACCGACTCGATCTCCTCATTTTCCAAATCGTTCCCTTTGATTGCACATGTAGCGGAGGTTACATGCTCATTTGGATCTGTAGTACTATTATATTTGGGGATTCTGGGCATACGAAACCTCTTCGAGATCGGTATTTTTGCTGCGCTAGGAGGAAAAGGATTTTGAATAAAGTTTTTGGAGTTCGGTCCCTTCAATATCGGGGGTGCTCCCGGGATCTGATCGACCCTGAAGTTGTATGTTTCCACCTTCTTTTCATTAGCCTCAATCTTTTTCTCAATTGACTCTACCCATTTTGTCAATGCTTCGAGAATTTTAAGTACCTCGGGATTTACTCCGGGCTTAGCTTCACCCGGTCTATCGATAATTTGTTCGTCTCTTCGAGTGCTTTCTCGGGATTGTTCAAGCTCGAACCTATTGGGGGAGTGGCTAGGATTCTGCAGCTGTACTATTGTCGCTTGCTGAGCTTGCATCATTTCAAAAATTAGACGTAGGCTCACCCCATCACCTTCGCCTTCAAGTGCTTCTCGAGTTGTTGGTCGGGGTCCCTCCCGAACACTATTTTTGGGATCAGTTGGAAAAATTAACGTTGATGGCCAACTGCGAGTTAACATCGACTAGGTCGGCAGCTGGGACACCGTTGAGATAAGAGGGAATCACATAATTGCTAGGCACCAAATTATTATTTTCGTCGTGATGGTCAGACTCTCCGTCAACGTTCAAGTGAGTTGACTGAGGGTTTGATATTTTTAGGCTGACCTGAAATTGATATTTCAAATAATAAGCGTAAAATAGGGTGTGTTATGGAGATTCATATCAAATTACCACTATTACCATTGGCCTCACGATAGGCATCAAACTGTTTACCCCAAAATTGGGTAAAAATTAAATTAATACGCGAGTTTAAAATATACATGGTTTAATTTAGCATGAATAATTAAGTATAACAGATAAATGAATTAAAGATGAAATATATGATAAAATCAATCGCAATGTTATGACCTAGCCCGATCTTAGATTGAACAGTGACCTCGTCCTTGATTTGATACTATGATGACCCAAGGGGTCATTCTATGAATTTAGACTTCATTATAGGCTTATTAGCCATAAAAAGATTAATTTTAAATACCTTGATTTGCGTGTGCAATCCGGGCGTGAAATCGGAAAGCTTTTATGTGAAAATATGAGAAATAATGATCTCTAGAGTTAAAATTTGATTATAGTTGACATTGGTCAACATTTTGAGTAAATGGACCCGGATCTATGTTCCGACGATCCCGGGAAGTCCGTAGTAAAATATGGGACTTGGGCGTATGCCCGAAAATGAATTCCGAGATCCCAAGCCTTAGAAATCAAATTTTGAAAGAAATTATTTTGCTGAAATATTAATGAAATAAATAAAAGAATTAATGTTTGAAACCATTGGTATCGGGCCTGTATTTTGGTTCCGGAGCCCGGTACAAATTTGTTATAGTATTTAAATGTTAACTGTGAAATTTTGTGAAAAATGGAGGTTATTTGGACGTCCGGTTGAGAAATAATGAACTTTAAATGTTCTTGAGAAAAATGATGAGTTTTGAGGTTTAATTCATAGTATGTTAATTTCATGATTTGATCGCACGAGAAAGTTCATATGATTTTTTTAGACTTGCATGCATGTTTGGTTTAGAGCCCCGAGGGCTCGGGTGAGTTTTGGATAGGCCATGAGGTGTTTTACACTTATGAAGATTTCTATTTTTGGTGTTACTGGTGAGCAGAGAATTAGTGCTATGCGATCGCATAGCTGCTTCCGCGATCGCATAGAGTAAATTCTGGGGGCCACCATTTGTGCTATGTGAGCGCATAGCTTCTCACGCGATCGCACTGAATTAATTGGACCTGGGGGAGGGGGAACCCAGTTGCTCTATGCGAACACCCCTATTGGACCGCGATCGCGGTGGCCCAGTTCTTGACCCCATGTGAACGCGAGCAGGCCCATGCAAACACATAGAAGGCCTGCCCAACTATATAAATACCCTTTTAAACACGGACATAACCTTTCTTCTTCATAATTTTCGAACTAAACAACCCTTAGGACGATTTTCTTCATCAAAGTTCATCCCCTAGTTGTTGGTAATCAATTATAAACTTTACTCTTTCAATTACCCAATGTTTTTCATCACATTTAAATAAAAAACTAAGAATTTTCGTGGTAAAAATTGTGGGTTTTGGGTAGAATTAGGGAATTTTATAAAAATCGAATCTTTACCTCGAATTGAGATCGGATTTCAAAACTAATTGTATATTCGAGCTCGTGGATAAATGGGTAAACGTAACTGTGATAAGGGTAGACAAGAAAATAAATATATATGACTATGATAAGGGTGGACAGGGGAAATAAATATATTTATGATTGTGATAAGGGTGGACAGGGGAAATAAATATATATGACTGTTATAAGGGTGGACACGAAAATTATAAATATATGACAGTGATAAGGTAGGATAATTATGCTTTACTGATTTTTATTACAACGACTTGGAAGTTTATTGCTTTATCCTACCATTTTCCCATATCTTGCATATTTGGTTATTTTAAATTAAAGTTTGAAAACTTGAAAAGTTGTGTGAAATTTTGGTGACAGCCGAGGCCTGGAATATGCGACTGAGTTATTTTATTTATTCATTGTTGCATTTATATTTTTTTGTTTGCGTAGAATTATTTTATTACTTTATTATATACATATATTATCGCAGGTCAAGTTATAATTGCCCTGTCTTAGCCTCGCCACTACTTCGTCGGGGTTAGCCTCGGTTCGAGCTAGTCGTGAATGAAGAACATAACAAGTAAGCAAAGTTCTCAACAATATCTAAAATGTAAAAATAAACATTTATTGATTTGAATTGTGTGTTACAATGTGTCTGTCACGATCCAAAATCCATAAAATGTCGTGATGGCGCCTAACACCGCGTCAGGCAAGCCAACGGTGATCTGTCAACTTACTTACTCATTTTAGAAATTTGAAATCATAATTTTCATTAACTAAATAGCATGAAATAGAATTTACAGGATGGATAATAATATTTACACGAACTACAATGATGAATAACTTGTAGGAACCCCCAAAATCCGGTGTCACAAGTGCATGAGCCTCGACTAGGAAATATAACAAAATACAACATCTGTCTGGAATACAAATAAGACAGGAGAATATAAATAACTCTGATGGAGACTCTGCAGGATATGGATCGTAACATGAAATGCAGCTCACGGAAAAGTCCTTGCAATAGTCGCGCCTCAATGCCCAAAAGACCACCAGACATATATGTAGCTGCACAATAAGTGCAATAAGTGTAGTATGAGTACGTAAATCAATGCGTACCCAGTAAGTATCTAACCTAACCCCAGAGAAGTAGTGACGAGGGGTCGACATCGACACTTATTAGTGGTCCAATAATACAGATACAGTAGAAGTAAACAGTGTGAGGCAGAGTAAATAAATGAAGTAACAAGTATAAATACGTGGTACAATTCTTCTCTCAGCAATACCTCAAGCTCTCGGCTAGTAGTTACCTCATCAATTGGAGTATATATAATGGACCTCGCCAGATAGGTCATCAGTTCAAACTAGAAAAGCTCGTAGGTATACTGGCTTCTTGTCAATTATTACGCATGATTTCATAAAAGAATTTTATAGAAATGCCGAGGCGTATGGCCCGATCCCATCATAATGTGTGCACCGCCGAGAGTCGAATGACACGAACCATAGATACATCTATTAAATTTCCAAGGAGAACGACCCACTCCTATGAGAGTGTGATACATAATCCCGCTGAGGTGAACGACCCGATCCTATAATAATGTGCGCACTGTGGAGGATCGAACGACACGAACCATAGATGTATCTTTTATACTGTGGAGACGATTGGCCTGATCCCATTAGATTAAAAAGTTTTAACGGGTCCTTGACCCCACTCATGAATAGACGTGTGAGTTATATGTTTTAAGGAAAACCTTTCGATGAAAACGCATAATGTGGAAGAAATTCGTAAGACGAGTAGAATTATTTCGCGGCTAATCATGAAGCCTGTCGAATCTCTACTATAGCAAGTCTATCACACTACGCAAGTCTAGTCTCAAGTCCTTATGTGAAAAAGGAAATTAATAGGCAAGGGACAACTCAAATAGTACAACTATAGCATGGTCTAAACCTAAGTCTACCCGGACAATAACATGAATTTAGCTACGTACAGACTCCCATCACCTCCTTTGTACGTAGCCCCCGCAACAAGTATCACATATCAAATACATCACCTAGGGATAGTTTCCCCCTCACAGAGTTAGACAGGAGACTTAACTCGCTCTGAAGTTCCATAACCGGCTCCAACACCTCTCTAACACCTCAACTCAAAGCCAAACGTTACGAAACTAGTCAAACAACGTGAAAATCAATCAAAATATACTCCAATGATTACAAATTAATAATTTATTAATAATTTTCAACTCCGCTCAAAAAGTCAATAAAGTCAACCTTCAGGCCTGCGTGCCCGGATTTCGAAAATTATCAAAAATAATTATTACCCATAACTTATATAGTTTATAATCTAAAAATCATCCAATTTTTCCCATAAACTCACCCTCAAATCAAGGATTTACCATCTCATAACTTTGGGGCTCAAAACCCCAATTTTTAAAATCCAAACACGGATAAAAATAATAACAACTGAAAATATTCATGGAAAAATAGAAAAATAAAGGTCATATATTTACACCCCTTGTTGAGACGAGAAAGCCGCAAAAATTACCTCAAAGAAGCTCTAGAACTCTAGATATGCTCAAAATACTAAAATGCTCGGTTTGTCCATTTAAAACACTGTCCAGGAAATTTTTGTTCTCCGCCTTCGCGAGGAGCAATTTTTTGCCTTGACCGGTCAACTCAAATGTCCTTCTTCGTGTTCGCGAAGAACAAAGTCCGCACCAGAAACCATCAATCTTTCCCAACACGGAAATGGGTATAACTCTCTCATACGACTTCGGAATTCGACGAATCTTGTTGCTATGGTTCTGTAATTACGATACGGATATAATGGTTCAATAAAATCATAAATTAAACGTCTTTTAATCAATATGGTACCATTTATGTCCAAAAAAATGACGTTGAAACATCAAATAAGAGCGCGATACAACCCAAACACATCTGAAACACCCCCGAGGCCCCCGAGACCCCGTCCAATTACAAAAACCAGTCCCAAAACATAAAATGAACCTAATCGATATCTCAAATCACACCAAACAACATCAAAACCATGAATCGACTATCAAATCCTCCTTTTAACTTTCAAACATTCAAACTTCGATGAACGAGTCCGAATTACACTTAAACATTCCAGAATGACGCCAAACTTTACGTACAAGTCATAAATCACGATACAAACCTATTCCAAGGCTCAGAACTCTAAACGGATATCAATAACACCAAAGTTCACTTCAAACCAAACTTAGGAAATTCTAAACCTTCGAATGGCCAACTTTCCACAATAAGCGCCAAAATGCTCCCGGACCATCCGATACTCAAACCGAATATACACCCATGTCTAAAATCATCATAGGAACCAATTGAAACCTTCAAATTCTGATTCCGAGATCGTTTACTCAAAAGTCAACCCTTGGTGAACTCTTCCAACTTAAAGCTTCTGAATTGAGAATTTTTCATCTGAATCATCTACGAACTTCTCGAAATTCAATTCCAACTACGTGTACAAGTCATATTACATGAAGTGAAACTACCCAAGGTCTCAAACCACTAAACGACGCGCTAGAGCTCAAAAAGACTAGTGGGGTCGTTACATTCTCCCCTCTTAAACATACGTTCCTCCTAGAACGTGCCAAGAATTGTTCCGGAGTTGTCCAAAATCACTATTTAACACCTCGTGCACCTACCCGTGCCACCATAACCCATGTGAGAAAATTAACTCGAGACAGACTGAAGATCCTTCCTTTTTCTTAGCCAACAAGACTTAGAACCAGGATCCAACATCCAAAATTCTCCACGAGATCCGATTCTAACATACAAACACCACATCAATCACTACACACTGTACCAAAACATGATCATGCACCTTTTCTAAAATCACACCATGCGCCACATAATTTGCATGCCCATAATAACATACTCTGATCACAATAGTTGTAATTTCACGAATCTGATGCCTGCAATACGCCTCATAACACAAGTAAGCCCTGTTCCAATTCTCGCAATACTGTCACGATGAAAAAAATGTGTAGAAACTCATAACCACTTGATAAAATAATAAATCATGGGGTCTCTTTACCTGTCAAGAACCATTACCTCATTCTGAACTGAATAACAATATTTTCTCTTTAATATACCTTACTTAAATCCCATTGCACTGATCCCAGGTCCAGTAACCTCGTCTCACCCAGTACAAGCTGCTCAGGAAATAAGCCATCTCAAACACTACCAAAAATCTCATATGACGCCAACAATGCGCCAGCAAGCTACAAACTCGAATGCGATACATAAGGAAAAATGAACTCTAGAAAAGGAACTATCTGACCCATGTAATGAATAAGACGGTCGAACAGACGCTATGAACCCTTATTAGAGAATGAGAAACAAAATAGACAAGAATAAATATAGGAAATCGTACTCAACATCTCAGTGTTACGGTGTGCAACCCGATCCACACATGATATTGTTGCGGCATGCAACCTGATCCAAACATAATACCATTGCGACGTGTAACCTGACCCAAACAACGTACCCGTGGCGGTGTGCCACCCGACCCCCATATCATGGGGTCTCTTTACCTGTCAAGAACCATTACCTCATTCTGAACTGAATAACAATATTTTCTCTTTAATATACCTTACTTAAATCCCATTGCACTGATCCTAGGTCCAGTAACCTCGTCTCACCCAGTACAAGCTGCTCAGGAAATAAGCCATCTCAAACACTACCAAAAATCTCATATGACGCCAACAATGCGCCAGCAAGCTACAAACTCGAATGCGATACATAAGGAAAAATGAACTCTGGAAAAGGAACTATCTGACCCATGTAATGAATAAGACGGTCGAACAGATGCTATGAACCCTTATTAGAGAATGAGAAACAAAATACACAAGAATAAATATAGGAAATCGTACTCAACATCTCAGTGTTGCGGTGTGCAACCCGATCCACACATGATATTGTTGCGGCATGCAACCTGATCCAAACATAATACCATTGCGACGTGTAACCTGACCCAAACAACGTACCCGTGGTGGTGTGCCACCCGATCCCCATAACAATAAATAAAGAAATGCCCATCAAGCCACAATGCTTATACCTACGAAATAACGAATATCAACCACAAGCATGCCAAGTGAAAAAATACCACCCTGGGGAGACGAATATCGCCATACGCTACAACATCCAAGCATGGCCAAGGTGCAATAAATGACTTGCAACTCGAGAGACATCCTGCTCACTTAATACCACAAGCTACACATGATCATAATACATGTGCGAATAATCAATCCATCTCAATCCAGAACAACTCCCACAGCTCACAACCAAAGGAATAGAGCACCTTCCAGGCATAAACTCTCACATTAACAATATTACCAAAAATCCCCATATTGGGTTTCAATATTTAACAATAGAGTGACTAACATGTCACACTTATACAAATCTCCCCGTGGGGTATGCTCCCACGACCTTTCACACCAGGTAGTAAGGTTTGCACCTCCATAGCAACAACCGTTATAATTCTGTAAAGCAAATCAAGAATCTGCAAATCAATACACAAAGCCTCTTACACATGACACCGTTCTTAGATGACACTAAAGAAAATGTCAGTTTACTATGAACACCTGAATTCTCCCCTGCTCATCCGAGCTTGTGACATTCTTGTCAACACCGAACCGCAACCTTTATCCTCAACTTTCAAAATCCCATACCGCTCACTGCACCTATCATGGCGCTACACGAGAATACAAGAATTCATCATAGCCCCTGAATTACCAGTAGAATAAACACTTCATTGGCTAAAAATCTTTCACTCAGCTCATTTCAGAAGAGCTAATGCAATACACAACTGAATTACCAAACCGCAAAAAAATACAAACCTCAAGTCGTGATCTAAACCGCCATGACTCCTCCAAAATCCATTTACACCGCAAGGCCATTTGAATAAATTACCTCCCAAATCAATCAAGTTGTGGTGGATATCAAGCTCGCACGCACAAATACAAACCACATGTATAACTTCACGCGCTGAAGGAACTGATCATTTCCACAATCATGCTGATTCAGCGATTACTAACAGACCCAAATTCTTCCAATTTACTCTCGATCCGCCTTAGAAATAATAATAGCTCCATTCAAAACATAACGAAACCCAACAACACTCATCCCTAGTGACCCAATCCACGAGACCACATTGTCTCAATACCCATGAACCATCTCATACCCTCCTTATGTGCACAATAACATTTCTAACTGGTACACCCATTCTGAAAGATCCTTTACGAATCCGAAGTTCTTTTCTCCCATTTATCCAATACTGCACCACAGACCTGATGATAACATAGAACACTCCATGCCCCTTTCATAATCCACTGCAAAAACTCGATCCTTAACCATACAACAGACTTGAAATCCTTAGGCTGAGCCCACTAGAATTGTTGTTGAGATCACCACTCCTATGCTCTGTTAGAACATGAACACTGTTGATACCCAATTTTTCCCTTATATATATATAGTATATTTGCATCATCATTCAGCTTATAAGCCTATACAAGCATTTTCATAATTTTTAAAGGCTTTAAATCAATTTAAATCCGCAGCTGGTCGGGGCTCTGGTGCTAACGCTACAGGTTGGGTACCACCCACGGGTAGTGTACCCGGGGTGTGATGTAATGCTGCTGTTGGTCCTGCAGCCTGGGCAGTAGGGGTCTGGGCTCCCCCTCCCGCCTGTGAAGTGGCAGGATTTGCTAGAAATAAACTAGCCTGGGACATGGTGTCCATAAATCTCATCATACGGCCCATGACTGCCTGGAAGCCTGGAGCCGTCATAAAGTCTACGGGTGCAGGATCTGCTGGAGGCACCTCATCTTGCTCCTCTAATATAGGATCCTCTGGTGGTGGTACCGGAATAGCTCAGGGAAGCCCTCTTCCCCTACCACACATCAGTGTCCTCCCCCGGCCTCTACCGCATCCTCGGACAGCGAGTAGCGGCCCCTCCCGGGTCTGGAACATCAGATGCACGCGTCCTCACCATCTGAGAGAATAGAAGAATGAATTTAGTAAATCATCGACTGCATGATAGAATGAGAACAAATAGAGGTTTCCTATCACCCTGTAGCCTCCTGAAGATAAGTACAGACGTCTCCGTACCGATCCACAAGACTCTACTGAGTTTGCCCGTGACTCGTGAGACTTACATGAACCTAGTGCTCTGATACCATGTTATCACGACCCAAAATCCCACACGGGTCGTGATGGCGCCCAACACCGGAGTCAGGCAAGCCAACAATTGTTTACTAGTGAGGTTTTCCTTATTAACATACAAATCCCACATATTTCCCAAAGTTTTAAACTTAACTCATTTAAATAAAAACAGAAACATTTACCAATTTTTAATACATACAACCAAAAATGATCGTGATCCAATATATATATATATAGTCCCAAAAATAAGAGTCTATTATGTGTGTGCCAGGAACTAGTGTCACAAGTCAACAGGCGAACTAGTAGAATATACAAAAGATAATACAAGACTGTACTGCCGTCTGAGAGGAATAGACAGAATATAGAAAAAAGATAACTCCATAGCACAGCTGAGAAACGTCATGGGGTGCAGCTCACCGTGGAGTCCGGTCCAGAAGATAAGTCAAACTCCGGTAGGATAACCAGAAACACCAGCCTCAGAACCTGTACAATTAAGTACAGAAGTGCAGCATGAGTACATAATATATATGTACCTAGTGAGTATCCCGCCTAACCTCGAAGAGGTAGTGACGAGAGGTCGACATGACACTCACTAAGGTCCAACAGTAATAATGTAAACAGGATATACGGAATGCAGTAGACATGTGAGACAGTAAGCGGCAGATATCTATCAAATACAGAAAACCAGGTAAGTACTGAAAATAAGCAACAACGTACACTTCCCTTTTCCCCCAAATATCTGTCAAGTCAATATCAATGGAAAACGATACCTAATAGCCTCAAGCGCACCCAAGGGTAGGACAACCGGCCGGAGTCATAAGGATATATCTAGATACTGACTCATAAATATAATTAACATAAAGCTTCCCTCGATCGCGAATCATACCTGCGACTCGAGTGCTGACTCATATATATAATTAACGTAAAGCTCCCCTCGATCGCAAATCATACCTACGACTCGAGTGCTGACTCATATATATAATTAACATAAAGCTCCCCTCGATCGCGAATCATACCTGCGACTCGAGTGCTGACTCATATATATACTTAACATAAATCTCCCCTCGATCGCGAATCACACCTGCGACTCGAGTGCTGACTCTTTTTTATAATTAACATATATATATATATATATATATGTATGTATATATATAAATCAGATTTATGAATAAGCTTAGGAGAGGCTATACTTGTAACAAAGATCTATTCACCGGAATTTCAGAGGCAACTCTCTACCATTTTCATACTAGTTCAAAGATAATAAGCATACTGGTTCAAAGATGATAAATAACTCAAAGTTTGGCTAAAGATACACATAAGGCACGTAATGGCATGCTAGTCAGCCCTAAAGCTACCCGACATGATATAATAGTCGCTACGTACGGACTCTCGTCATGTTGTACGCACGTATCCCCCAAAACAATTACACACAGCATATATAACGCCTATGGGGACAATTCCCTCTTACAAGGTTAGAAAGGAGACTCACCTCGTGTCGAATCTACCCCTCAGACCAAGGATGCGCCCGAATCTCTGAACTCTACACACAAGGACTCGCAACTAGTCAAATACGGTATAATGACATCAATGCATGCTAAAAATAGGGGAATTATCCTAATTTTTCAATAATTCCACATTCTTGAGAAATTCCCAAAATCCAATCCCAGGCCCGCACGCTTGGATTCCAATAGTTCTTGAAGGGAACATTCACCTAAAGCCTAAGGATCATTAATATACGATTCTTGCTTGATTTCATAGCAAATTCACGGTTAAATTCTCAAATTATCACAAGCTCTAGGTTAGTTCCCAATTCTTGATTTTTCACCAATTTATGTAGATCATTAGGTTATAAATCCATGCATGAATATAATATTAGAGTAAACTTAACTTACCTTAGATGACCAGGTCGTTAGCCCCTTAAAAATGGTGGAAATCGCCGAAGGAAGAAGAAGGAAATGAGAAAATGTGTTTAAAATCCGTGTATAAAAACACACTGTCTGGACAGTGTTTTCACACCTGCGGCTCGAGGATCACACCTGCGGTCTCGCATCTGGGAGAATAATCTTGCACCTATGGAAATGGACTGGGGAGCCTCGGCCCTACCTGCGGAGTAGAGACCGCACCTACGGCTCCGCTCCTACGGAATTTTGTCCGCACCTGCGATAATTGGCCAGACCACTAGGGGTTGCACCTGCGATGCTGGGGACCACAGGAGCGGTCCCGCACTTGCGGCTGGGCAACCGCACCTGCGGTCACACCAAAACAGGTGCACCAACAGCTATTTTAGCTGGTTTTTAGCCACGTTAGGTGCCTGGGAGCCACCTGGTCCCACCCGAGCCCTAGTCCAAATATACAACCGAGTTCCAAATCATAATACGGACTCGCTCGAGCCTTCGAATCACCCAAAACAACGCTAAAACTCAAAATCATACCTCCAAACCCCAAGAACCAAACTTAGGAACTTTAAGTTTTCTAGACTTCGCTAATCACGTGTCGAACCGACCTATACAACTGGGAATGACACCAAATTTTGCAGGCAAGTCATAATTAACATAACGAAACTATTCTCGATCTCGAAATTCCATTTGGACCTCGATAACACCAAAACACGTCCTAAACCAAAATAGGAACTTCTTAGTTCAATATTGGGCGCAGAAATGCCCCCGGGTCATCAGAAACCCATTCCGAATATACGCCCAGGTCCAAAATCATCACACGAAGCTACCGGAACCGACGAAACTTGATTCTGAGGTCGTTGACCCAAAATGTTGATCGAAGTCAAACTTGGCCTTAAAGGCCAACCTTAAGGAATAAATTGTTCCTATAGCACTCTAACACCTCCGCATCCCAGACCACCAGTCCCCGCAAGTCATAAATCATAGAAAGCCGCTATGGGAAGTTTTATTTAGGGGAACAGGGTCCGATAATGCAAAACGACCGGTCGGATCGTTACATTCTCCACCTATTAAACAAATGTTCATCCTCGAACAGGTCTAGAATCATACCTAAAGGGCTGAATAAGTGAGGATATCTGCTCCGCATGTCCTTCTCGGACTCCCAGGTTGCCTCCTCAACTTGTTGGCCCTTCCACTGGACCTTTAAGGCAAAAACCCTCTTGGACCTCAACTGGCGGTCCTGTCTATCAATAATAGCAACTGGCTCCTCCTCGTAGCCCAACCTCTCATCCAACTAAATAGTGTTGAAATCAACCACGTGAGAGAAGTCGGCGTGGTAATCCGGAGCATGGATACATGAAAAACTGGGTGAATTCCTGATAAACTGGGAGGCAAGGTCAGCTCATAAGCAACCTCCCCAACTCGCCTCAACACCTCGAATGGACCTATGAACCTCGAGCTCAGCTTTCCCTTCTTCCCAAACCTCATAACACCCTTCATAGGCGAGACTTTCAACAGGACCCTATCTCCCTCCATAAATGATACATCACGTGCCCTCTGATCCGCGTAACTCTTCTGTCTGGACTGTGCTGTACGGAGCCTCTCCTGAATCAACTTCACTTTCTCCAGGGAATCCCTCACCAGGTCGGTGCCATATAACTTAGCCTCGCCAGGCTCAAACCACCCGATAGGAGAACGACATCGCCGACCATACAAATCCTCAAATGGTGCCATCTTAATGCTATACTGATAACTATTATTGTAAGCAAACTCGGCCAAAGGCAAGAACTGGTCCCACTGACCTCCGAAGTCAATCACACATGCCCTGAGTATATTCTCCAATATCTGAACTATACGCTCTGACTGACCATCAGTCTGAGGGTGAAATGTTGTGCTGAGGTCTATCTAGGTGCCCATCTCACTATGCAAAGCTCTCCAGAAGTGTGAGGTGAACTGAGGACCTCGATATGATATAATAGACACAGGCACACCATGCAACAAGACTATCTCCCGAATGTAGATCTGGGCTAACCTCTCAGAAGTATAAGTAGTAGCGACTGGAATGAAATGCGCCGATTTGGTCAATCTATCCACAATGACCCAAATCGCGTCCACCTTCCACAAAGTGCGAGGCAACCCAACCACAAAGTCCATAGCGATGCGCTCCCACTTCCACTCAGGAATGGGCATCTGCTGAAGTAGGCCTCCTGGCCTCTGGTGCTCATACTTCACCTGCTGGAAATTAAGACACCTAGCCACATACCCCACAATGTCCTTCTTCATCCGCCGGCACCAGAAATGCTGCTTCAAGTCACGATACATCTTTGTAGCACCAGGATGAATAGAATACCAAGAACTGTGGGCTTTTTCTAGAATCCTCTCCCTCAGGCCATCAACATTAGGAACACATAAGCGACCCTGAAGTCTCAGAACACCATCCTCGCCAATAGTAACCTCCTTGGCCCTACCCTGAACCAATGTCTCCCGAAGCTCTGCTAAGCACGGATCATAGAACTGTCGGGCCTTAATCTCTCCCAATAATGAAGACTGAGCAACCACATGTGCTAAAACTCGACGAGGCTCTGAAAGATCTAATCGCACCAGGCGATTGGCCAAGGACTCAATGTCCAAGGCTAGAGGTTTCTCCTATGCTGCGATATAAGCCAAGCTACCCATACTCTCAGCCTTCCTGCTCAAAGCATTTGCCACCACATTTGCCTTGCATGGGTGATAAAGAATGGTGATATCATAATCCTTCAACAACTCAATCCATCTGCATGGCCTCATATTAAGATCCTTCTGCTTGAACATGTGCTGCAATCTACGGTGGTCTGTATAAACCTCACCGGACACCCCATACAAATAGTGCCTCCAAATCTTAAGACCATGAACAATCACCGCCAAATCCAAACCGTGCACAGGGTAATTCTTCTCATGAACCTTCAGCTGGCGCGAAGCATAAGCAATAACTCGCCCCTCCTGAATCAATACACACCCCAAGCCAATACGCAAGGCGTCGCAATATACTGTATACATCCCAGAACCGGAAGGCAACACTAGAATTGGCACTGAAGTCAATGCTGTCTTGAGTTCTCGAAAGCTCGCCTCACACTCGTCAGACTATCGAAACGGGGCATTCTTCTGAGTCAATCTAGTCAATGGAGCTGCAATAGAAGAGAAACCCTCCACAAATCGGCTATAATAGCCTGCTAGGCCCAAAAAGCTCCTGATCTCTATAGCTGAAGTAGGACACGACCAACTCTGAACTTCCTCGATCTTCTGAGGATCAACCTTGATACCCTCTCCGGATACCACATGCCCCAGAAATGCCACGGAATCCAACCAAAACTCACACTTGGAGAACTTAGCATATAGCTTCTATTCTTGCAAAGTCTGGAGCACAACTCTCAAATGTTACTCGTGCTCCCCCAGGCTACGGGAGTAAATCAAGATGTCATCAATGAAGACAATGACGAAGGAATCAATATACGGCCTGAACACCCTATTCATCAAGTCCATGAATGCTGCTGGGGCATTAGTCAAGCCAAAGGACATTACTAGGAACTCATAATGGCTATATCTCGTACGAAAAGCAGTCTTCGGAACATCTAAAGCCCGAATCCTCAACAGATGATACCCTGATTGCAAATCAATCTTAGAAAACACACGAGCACCCTGCAACTGGTCAAAATAATCATCGATGCGCAACAAGGGATACTTGTTCTTAATGGTAACCTTATTCAACTGGCGGTAATCAATACACATCCGCATAGACCCATCCTTCTTCTTCACAAATAAGACTGGAGCACCCCACGACGATACACTCGGTCTAATAAACCCCTTAGATAACAAATCATCAAGCTGCTCCTTCAACTCATTCGGAGCCATACGGTGCGGAGGAATAGATATAGGCTGAGTGCCTAGAGCTAAATCAATGCAGAAATCAATATCACGGTCAGGAGGCATGCCCGGAAGATCCGAAGGAAATACATTAGCATACTCTCGAACAACTGGCACGAAATCAATCATCGGAGACTCGGTGATGGTGTCCCGCACATAAGCAAAATAGGATAGACAACCCTTCTCGACCATATGTCGAGCCTTCAAGAATGAAATAACCCGGCTGGCTCACTAACTGAAGAACCCTTCCATTCCAGCCTGGGTGACTCAGGCATAACTAAATTAACTATCTTGGCATGGAAATAAAGCAAGACATGATAAGGAGATAGCCAATCCATGCCTAGAATAACCTCAAAATCAACCATGTTGAGCAATAAAAGGTCAGATCTGGTCTCGAACCCACAGAAGGTGACCACACAAGACTGATACACCTGGTCTACCACCACATAATCTCCTATAGGAGTGGACACATACATAGGAGATCCCAAGGACTCACGAGAAACGTCCAGAAAAGGAGAAAACAGGGCTGAAACATATGAATAAGTGGATCTCGGATCAAACAATACTGAAGCCTCTCTACCACATACTGAGATAATACCTGTGATCACGGCGTCTGAGGCCACTGCATCTGATCTGGCCGGAATAACATAAAACCTGGCTGGAGCACCTGAAGACTGAGCCCTACTGGAGTGAACATGAGCTGCCTGACCTCCCCTTGACTGGCCTCCACCTCTAGGACAACCCCTGCTGACCTGTCCTCCACCTCTAGGTGGTCGGACTGCTGATGCTGAACTCATAGGCTGATAACCTTGCTATACTGCCTTGCCCCTAAAAGGACAAGCCCTCTTCACACGGCCTACATCCCCACACTCGTAACATCTCACAAGTGACATATCCTGCTGTCCCGAAGAAGAAGAATCCTGAATGGCGGGAGGGCGATGTGAGCCCTCAGGCATAGCACTGAAATACGAACAGGAGGATCTCTGGCGACTGGAGTAACCACTAGGAGAACTCTGAATAGATGGAGGACGATAGGAGCTCTATGGCATGGAACTGAACTGGGGCCTAACTGGGACACCTCGGAAGGTGGCGGAGGTGCTGAAAAAGAAGGCCTGCTGGGCTGACCAGCCCCAAAGCGACCTCTGCTCCTAGCTGGGGAATCCCTGAAATCTCCTGGTAACCTGGCCCTCTTATCCTACTGACTCTACTCCTTGCTCCTCATCCGATAACCCTCGACGCTGCGAGCAATCACCACTACGAGCTGATAAGGAGTACCCATCTCCACCTCTCGAGCCATGGTGGATCTAATACCTGGATGCAACCCTACTACAAACCTCCGGACTCTCTCAGTATGGGTGGGAAATATCATAAGAGCATGGCTTGCAGCTCTGAAAATCTGGCATCATATTATGTCACAGACATCTGCCCCCGCTCTAACCGCTCAAACTGACCTCGCAGCTCTTCCCTCTCAGAGGGTGGAATATATTTGTCCAAGAACATCTGTGTGAACTGCTCCCAAGTGATAGTAGGAGAATCGGCTGGACTGCTGAGAATATAAGACTGCCACCACCTGCGAACTCTGCCTCGAACTGGAATGCAGTGAAATCCACTCCATGGACGCTAGGATCCCCATGTTGTGCAGTCTATCCCTGCACCTATCAATGAAGTCCTGGGCATCCTCACCTTGCTCACCCCCGAAGACTGGAGGGCGCAAGCGAGTCCATCAGTCTAACATCTTATGGTGGTCGCCATCCGCAGCTGGTCTGGGTTCTGGTGCTGCCGCTACAAGCTGGGTACCACCCACGAGCATTGTACACGGGGTGTGATGTAATGATGCTGTCGGTCCTACGGTCTGGGCAGTAGGGGTCTGGGCTCCCCCTCCCGCCTGTGAAGTGGCAGGATCTGTTGGGAAATAAACCAGCCTGGGACATGGTGTCCATAAATCTCATCATACGGCCCATGACTGTCTGGAAGCCTAGCGCCGTCATAAAGTCTACGGGTGCAGAATCTGCTGGAGGCACTCCATCCTGCTCCTCTAATATAGGGTCCTCTGGTGGCGGGACCAGAATAGCTCAAGGACGCCCTCGTCCCCTACCAGAATAGGGGAATTATCCTAATTTTTCAATAATTCCACATTCTTGAGAAATTCCAAAAATCCAACCCCGGGCTCGCGCGCTCGGATTCCAATAATTCTCGTAGGTAACACTCACCCAAAGCCTAAGGATCATTAATATACGATTCTTACTTGATTTCATAGCAAATTCACGGTTAAATTCTCAAATTATCACAAGCTCTAGGTTACTACCCAATTCTTGATTTTTCACCAATTTATGTAGATCATTAGGTTAGAAATCCATGCATGAAGCTAATATTAGAGTAAACTTTACTTACCTTAGATGGCCAGGTCGTTAGCCCCTTAACAATTGGGGAAATCGCCCAAGGAAAAAGAAGGAAATGAGAAAATGTGTTTAAAATCCGTGTATAAAAACACACTATCTGGACAGTGTTTTCGCACCTGCAGCTCGAGGACCTCACCTGCGGTCTTGCACCTGTAAAAATGGACTGGGGAGCCTGGGCCCGCACCTGCGGAGTGGAGACTGCACCTGCGGCTCCGCTCCTGTGGAATTTTATCCGCACCTGCGATAATTGGCCAGACCACTGGGGTCGCACCTGCAATCCTGGGGACCGCAGGAGCAGTTCCGCACCTGCGGCTGGTCAACCGCACCTGCGGTCACACCAGAACAGGTGCATCAGCAGCTATTTTAGCTGGTTTTTAGCCCCGTTAGGTGCCCGGGAGGCACCTGGGCCCACCCGATCCCTAGTCCAAATATACCAATGAGTTCCAAATCATAATACGGACTCGCTCGAGCCTTCAGATCACCCAAAACAACGCTAAAACTCAAAATCACACCTCCAAATCCCAAGAACCAAACTTAGGAACTTTAAGTTTTCTAGACTTCGCGCGCCAAACCGACCTATACAACTCGGAATGACACCAAATTTTGTAGGCAAGTCATAATTAACATAACAGAACTATTCCCGGTCTCAAAATTCCGTTTGGACCTCAATAACACCAAAACACGTCCCAAACCAAAACAGGAACTTAAGGAACTTCTTAGTTCAATATTGGGCACTGAAATGCCCCGGGTCATCAGAAACCCATTCCGAACATACACCTAGGTCCAAAATCATCACACGAAGCTACCGAAATCGACGAAACTCAATTTCGAGTTTGTTTACCCAAAATGTTGACCGAAGTCAAAGTTGGCCTTAAAGGTCAATCTTAAGGAACCAATTGTTCCTATAGCACTCTAAACTCCCGGACCACCAGTCCCTGCAAGTCATAAATCATAAAAAGCCACTATGGGAAGTTTCATTTAGGGGAACGGGGTCCAATAACGCAAAATGACCGGTCGGGTCGTTACAAGTTTGGTATAATCTGATCCTTTAAGTCCTAAACTGGTTGCATTACTTGGTTTTACTAGCCTAGTGCCCTTGCCTGTTAACTTTGCAATCCTAGGCTCTTTGTATCTTAGCATATTTCACCCTGTCCAATGTGTTAATTTTCTTCTTGAGTTCATTATGTTGATTACCTTATAGTGTTTGCAAATGCTTTTCCAAACCTATTACCTTATTACTATTTTTATTGATTATTTCTAATTTTGAGTCGGCTGAAAGCCAAGGTCTCCCCCTAAGTCTCCTACATCAACCTTCCTAGTGTGAGTACTGCCCTGGGTTCTTGAAGCCCTTGGGAACTCTGACACACTAGGGTCCAAGGTTCTTTGCCACTTTTCCCTAATTGCTCAACTTTGCCCCCATTTTCACCTACTGGATAAACTAGTTGGTTTGTGTAAATGGTTATTCTCCTTGGACTTTTGATCAACTTATGGCTACTGGGTTATGGCCATTTTGTGTAAAATGAAGATCATTTTTCTGGGTTTGATTGGCTATGACTTCTGGGCTGTGGTGAAGCCTGTTGGATATGAAACTGAAGGCCTGGCCATGTCTGGGTATACTTTGGGCTTGCCTTAGGCCCACTATTGCTATTTTGTAACTCTGTAATTTATTTCACTCATTGGGTCTGTAATAATTTTTAATAACAATTGGGGTGTTAGTAAAATCGGTAAAATGGGTTTATTTTAATATTTGCATGAAACAGGTAGAAATCCTGCCTATAGGTGTTTAATTTGCTCGAACGTGTTCTGCTACTGTGTGTGTTAGATAACCTGCCTATAGGTGTTTAATTCGTTTAACATATTCTGCTTCTACATATTTGTTAGATATCATGCCTATAGGAAATAAAGTGACCAATGTTTCAATTTGCATTACATCATATCCATTAGACACTATGACCATACGGTCATGTTAGCTTATGTTCTACAAATCTGCATTTTAGAAATCATGCCTATAGGTTTTAATTGGTTAAGGTGTTGTTATTATAATTGCTCGCTTAGGAGACATGCCTATAGGAGATAAAACCAGTTTCAATCGCTAATTATAGAAATTCTACCTATAGGGTAATTCCGCTCGTTTTTAAGTATTAGTATTGAACACTGTTTTGTTGCCACTATTAAAAAGCATGCCTATAGGATCAAACTGAGTAATTCTGAATATTTTCCATGTTTATCACTACCAACTATTGCACCTAGATATCACGTCTATAGGTTTAAACACTTATAATATGTAATTTCAGTACGCAATACTAGATTTCCTAAAATATATAATTGTTCAGAAATCACGCCTATAAGGTAGAACCTTGCATATGAAACTGCCTGCACGTTTGAATTCCGAGGTTACATAGAAATCATGTCTATAGGGCTTAATGACTTTAACTCGTCTCGATTCTGAAACTGTCAAACGCCTAATTTGTTTGTGTGCATTTGTTGTCTAAGTGTGGAGGCTAACTTGAGCCCTTAATTGCCTTTATATGAAGTCCAACTTATTATTTATGTCGCATGGTTTTATCATTTTGAGCAACCTAAGTTAGGTCTAGAACCACCCAAAATAGAGGTCCAAACGCCTCATGGACCATAGGCATGGGACGGGTAGTGCACGCATAAGGCACGACTTAGAGTCAACTAGTGTGTCTTAGGTAACAACTTAAAGATAGTAATCGCGTAGCAGGAGATGATAGCCTGTGCCCGCTGAATAATATGAGTAACACTGTTGATACCCAAATTTTCCCTATAATATTTCTAAAATGCATATATACTTTCAAAATAATTCATGAGCATCAATTAGTATTTTTCTATAATTTTCTGTAATTTTAAAGGATTTTAAATTAATTTATTCCATCATTTTATTATCTATATAATTATTAATTTCATCACCAAATAATTTTATTGCTTAATTTTATCATTTATATTTACATAAAGCCTTTAATTATTCATAATTATATTTACATTTGTAGGTTATAATTACGATAACTTTGCAATAATAACGCATGTGTGCATAATTACTTGATTTTACACGAAAATGAACTTTTATATTTTTACAATATTAAGTAATAGTTTTAAATAAATTTTTATGCATAAATATCATTTTTGTCATTTATTAGCTACTTTTATAAATTGTTTCATCAAATTAATTGGGTATTTAACATATAGCCTCTTTAAATTTCGGATCTTAGCCCAATTAAAATCAACCCATTAACCCATAACCCAACCCAATAATCCAATCTTATAACCCGCCCCTACCCGGATGGAATCCTGGCCGTTGATCTCAGAAGATCAATGGTCCAGGATCCATTTCCTTTTTTAATTATACCAAACGACCCTAAACCTAATCATTTTCTAAAATTCCGCCGCCCCTGAATCCCCTTTCCCCTCTATTCTCTCTCAACCTCTTCCCAACCCTAGCCCGCCGTCACCTGAACCCCTTCGATTCATAGCTTATTTCTTCGATGCTAGGATTTATCTGGCCTCATATCTCTACTGGTGTTATGATTTTGTGTTATCTGATGGAATCTCAAAGAGATTCAACACAGACTTGGATCCAAGCCCTCATCTTCTCGATGAATCCGCCTGTGTTCATTCCTATATTTGTGAGTACTGATATATTCATTTGTATGGCTTCAAATCTCTGGTTCAAACCAGATTTTCCTCAACTCTATCTTTTTTAAAAACCCTAGTTGCTTTCTACTTGAGTCCGTTCAGATTTCTATAGATCTGAAAGGATTTTGAGTTTATTTGATACTTTTCTTTTAAGATCTTCTGTTTTTACCATTATTTTGGCCGATCTTCATTTTTCCCTAAAATCTAGGGTTTCATCTTTAAGTTTCTGCAAAAAGTTCTAAAATATTTAAGCGTTTAACTCCGGATCTCTTTACTTGTTCGACTGGTTTTCATATCTATGTTTAAATCCCTAGAGTTTCCAATTATTCCACCATTTGTTCTGATATTTGCCCGTTATTCTTTGGCTCTGTCAATTAAAAAGGATCAATTGATTTTTGTTTGCCTAATTAGGGTTCTGAATTCTGTCTACTTTTAAAACTGATATCTCTTTGAAATGTTTTACTTATCCTTTCCTTATATGTAATTCATAATTAGTACTACCTTCCTTAATTATATTGCTTGCTTGATTTTTGGGTTTTGATTCTTTTGACTGACCTCTAATTGATTTACTACTTACCTTATTTAGCCTCAATCCTGTCTACTGATTTACCCCGTGAAAGACTCTCCTTAATTTAGGTTTTACTTACTGTTAATTTATTCTCGTTAAGCCCTAATTGACTGATTAATTAATGTTGCATGCCTTATTTGTATGCAATTGATTTCCCTTGCCTTATTTGGTCTACTCTACTATATGCTATATAAACCCCCATTCCGATTTCTTTCAAAAAAAAAAAAAAACACACACACGAACACATATAAAAAAACACATAAACATACACAACTTTACTCTTTCACTTTCAATTATAGTGTTTCTACTTCTATTTTGCTGCTCTGTCTAGCCGACTGAAAGCCAAGGCTAGACCCTTGGATTCTACTTGCTTTCATGTTCCTGTTTACTACTTCTTAACTGGTACGATCCTATTTCTGTTATCATACTCTATTCAATATGCTATATAGTTGAACCTATATCCTTCTTGTTTATTGCTCTTGATCAGCATGACTTAATTTTTGTTAACTTGTTCTGTCCTATATATTAGTATGATTAATACACTTTTAGCATATTCCTGTTTGATCCATGACACTTGTTTACTTATTTCTCAACTAGCATCCCTCAAATCCTGTCCTATTTTATGTGTTGACAATTTACCTTAACATGTTCCTGATTGATTCATGATTTCTGTATACTTCTTTAAAGGATAGTGGTGCTCTAAATTCATGTTATTTTCTCTGTATGGCTGTCTGATTAACCATTTAACTTCAGCATGTTTCTGTTTGATCCATGATACTTGTCCATCTGTTTCTGAAACTAGCATGCTTTGGCTTCTATCACCCTATTCTGCACTATGTGTTCATCTTGTTGTTTACTCAAAATTTCAACATGTCCTTGCTTGGTGCATGATTCCACCTAGTAATAGTTAATGAACTAAGTCAATTCCAGCAATGTGAAACCTTGTTTGACTTAATTGTGACCCTGTTTTTCCTGTAATTAAGTGTTCTTACTCTTGTTGTGACTACTGACACCCAATCTGATTCTGTTCTGTTCCGTTTGTGATCTGGTAACTTGTTTCTATGCACTTCTAAATAAAACTGTTTTCCTACAATTATCTCTACTCTTATATACTATTTTCAACTCCCACTGTTAGATATCTAGGGTCCTGCCCCCAGTGTGAGCACTGCCTAGGAGTCCATGAGACTCCTCCGAACTATGACACATTGGGCTGGCCTTCCAAACTTGTTTACAAAAACTATTTCGTTGAAAAGGTTCTGGTGTGAGCATTGCCCGGGGTCCCTGAGGCCCTTGGGAACTTTGACACACCAGAAGCCCAGTTGTGTTGTTATGGACTGCTGGTATACTCTAGACTTGATTGAAGGCCTGACTTCCAGGTTGACTTTGGGCATGCCAAGGCTCCCTATAGTATAGTGATTTTTATCATGTACTTCATTTGCATTGGCCTATAATAACAATCCTTGAAAAAACAGATATGGGGTTATTAGTAAAAGCTGGGAGGGATTTTTATATATATTTTTGATTGGGTTCGGGTAGAAATCATGCCTATAGGATTGTTGTGATTATTTATATGCATTAGAGACCATGCCTATATGAATTATCTTATTACTTATGATCATGATTTTTCACACTTGCATCTTAGAAACCCTGTTATAGGATGTTTATCAATTCTGCATCACAATCCATGTTTATGCGTATTCTCAAGTCTCAATGTGCATTAGAAACCATGCATGTAGGACCTTCTTTGGGAATTGTCAAACTTGTCTAACATTCTGTTAACATCTCTGCTCACTTACACATCATGCCCATAGGAAATAAGTGTAAAAACAGTTTCAACACTTAGACATCATGCCTATAGGAAATACATGTAAAATCAGTCTTGACACTTAAACATCATGCCCGTAGAAAATAAGTGTAAAAATCAGTTTATGTGTTTAGATATCATGTCTATTGGAAATAATGCTTGTAATCAGTTTCAGCATATAGAAAACATGGCAATAGGATCTAAAAAGATGAAATCTGCCTATTAAGATCAATCTCTGGTTTACAGTTTAGATACCATGTCTATAGGATTCTTCTCGGTTATCACTTAGGCAAGCCTGTAGGATAATTAATATCCTGAGTTTTTTTAAAACTCTATTTGTTTGATTGCTTGTAAACGTGCTCGGATTCAGTAACTGATAAAAATCAGTAGGCAAACTGATGGATACTCACAACCTCTCTTTAATAAAACTACTATGCATTCTGTTTGTGCTCATTTAGATATCCTGCCTATAGGACCCCCCTAAATCGTTTAAAACTGCTTGTTTGAATAAACGTGCAACTGTTAGTTTATTTGTGGAGGTAAACATGAGCCCCCTTAATTTCTCCTTATGTGACAGTCTTATTTGAATTTTTGTTTATCGCTTAGATTTTTCCCTTTTAAGCAACATAGGTGAGTCTAGAACCACCTTAAGTAGAGGTCCTAAACACCTCCAGGGCCAAAGGTAAGGGACGGGTAGTGCACGCATAAGGTACGCATTGGATACTATTAGAACACTTAGATAATAATTGAAAAGGGGAGGGTAACTGGGTAGTAAAGGAGATGATGACATGTGTGCTAATGCTACGCGTAACACCTCTATTTGAGGAAGGTTACCGAGTATTGCATAGAAGTGATCCGATAGGATAATAAAACAGGGACCCTTTAATTTCCGTTTTAAAGTAATATCTATTTGTTTTTAAACTATTTTATTTTCCTTTAAATACTAATTCGCTTAAATTGAGTTTGGCCGGGACCCACCGTTGTGGACCTCGAGGGGTGCCTAACACCTTCCCCTCAAGGTAAGTTCGAGCCCTTACCCAATATCTGGTGATGTGAACCAGTTTATGAGTTATTTTCTTTAGGTGCCCTAACGCCCCCTAATCCGTTAGGTGGAGACTCTTCAAATCCCATACCCCGTCCCAAAAGGAAAGGAGTTTTCCCAAATTGTCAAAACCCCGACTCTGCGAGGAAAAAGGGGGGCGCGATAGCATAGCAACTCTGCTGGGGATAATTAGGCTCTTACCATGACATTCTTGCTTTTGTGATTTTGTCTTAAGCATGCTTTATTCTGCTAATACGTGTGCACCATTTCCCTTTCCCCTTTATGTGAATTTAATTATCTATTTTCAAGCATTTATGATTTCCTTTACTGAAGAAATTGACTTGTCTCCTTGTTTTATTTCTTAAACGTATTTCAATTATTAAATACGCATTTATCATTTTTAACGTGCAAATACGTGACATCATGTTATTTACTGTTGCATAAATCATGCTCAACATCATATTTTACTCGTGCGTAATCAATCCTATAGCAACGCTTGATGAGTGTTTGTGTTGTTCCTATATATCAGCCTTTAAATCCGGAAAGGCTTATTTGTGGTAAAACTAGTGGATCAACGGTGCAGTCGACGATTCCGTGCCTTTCCCCCTCAGGTTGTACGCTTGAGGTACCAGTCTAGACCTTTATAGAAACTTTACTCTGATTAGTTGTACATGAATCATGGTCAAACCTATCTGGGTTAATATGTTGTCCACATAATAATCTTTAAGACAAACCTTGTCTAAAAGTCCACCGGGGTTTCCATAATCCCAACGGACGCAACCACGATTCTATACATTAATTTTGGAGAAATAAGTGCCAATATGCTAATCATTGATGTATAAATAGTCGAATTAGGAGGGGGAAAGGGCCTAACCATATTTGTTTTGCAGAAAATGAGGCACGAAGTCCCCAGGTTCGGCATGGTCCAGAGAACACCAACATTGTTGCTGGATTGGTGGGAGGAACTTTCGCCAAGTGACAAGGACCATGTGAAAAGGGTCCTTGGAAACTTATCCTCTTTACTGGATATTCAACCAAACAATATGTTGATCGAAGCAGCCACTATGTTCTGGGATCGAGAAAGGTCTGTGTTCCATTTTGGCAACATAGAAATGACTCATCTCTTGGAGGAGATAGGGGGATTCACAGGATTACCTTGGGACAATCATGGTTTATTGGTAGCGAAAAACCGTGCCACTAGGGGGTTCATGAAAATGATGGATTTGAAAAATAACTATGATTTGGAGTGCCTGAAGGAGTCCTACATAACCTTTGACTACCTCTATGAATGATACAGCCATAGAAAATCCTATCGTATCTTCCATGATGAATTCTCTATCACTTACTTGGGTCATATTCATCGCAGGGTTTTTGTGTTCGTTGTTTGCTTCCTGGGTATGATAGTGTTTCCAAGCAAAGGAGACAGGATTCACACTATACTGGATATGGTAGCCAAAAACTTAATGGAGGGTATTGAGGGGCAAACATGTATCGTTGTCCCTATGATCATAGCTGACATCTATCGACCTTGGACCGCTGTCAGAAAGGGTTCAAACACTTTGAGAGTTGTAATCTGCTACTACATGTTTGGTTATTGGAGCATCTCCAAAGGGGTCAATATCATCAAGTGTTTCCACGAAGGGTGTGGAATGATCATATAGCCTTCCATCACCCTAAGAGAATGACTTACATCCCAAACAGGTTTGCTCAACTAGAAAATGCTACAGAATGGGTGCAGTTTCTTGACAATTTGACTGAGGACCAGGTTCAACGGATGTTCAAATGGTTCCCCACCAGTGAGTTCATCATCAGATCTAGGGACGCTCCGCACCTGGTGTTGATCGGGTTAAGGGGCATATACCCTTATGTTCCCATCAGGGTTATGAGACAGGCAGGCAGGAAACAGGTCATACCATGAGTTTCTAAAATGAGTCATTACATGGTAGGTTTTCAAGATGACGACATCCCGTACAAATGTGAAGCTCAACATATGTGGCACCTAAATATTATTATAGAAAGAGACACCATCAAACCAGACAGGTACCACACAGCGTATGTACACTTTTACCTATCATGGTTGGAATACAACATAACAGGGGTAGTTGAGCCGAGAGCCGGTCAGGGGAACAGGGTCATAGACGAAGTTGCTGAAGCCCAAGTGAAATACAATAAACTGCGCAAAAGGGTTCATAAGTCTGAGACCGAGCATCTGGAGCAACACAAGACTGATATAGAACTGATCAATGAATGGAGGAAAAGGGCTATCAAATCTAATGAAAGGCTAGAATATTTGGAGCAGGGTCTGATGGACCTGGAGGGGAAGACGACGAAAAGAGTCGCCGACTGCCAGAATGCTGAGGGAAGCGAAGGAGGACATCTAGAGAGAGTATACCTGTTGTTGGGCATGCACGACCTGGAGAACCTGATCGACCGAGCCAAGAAGATCAAGCCTCGGGAAGGTCCTTCTGAGACCAAGTAGATTAGATTTACCTGTTTTTTTCAATGTAATAATGCCAAGTTCCATTAGTGACTTATCTTATCTTAGTGTCGTTTTGGATTCATCTATTTTACATTAATGAAATGAGGCAGTTATTGGCATTGAAGTTCTCCAAATCAACTTGTCGCTAGGCCTACCTCGGGTACAACGAGGCTCCCAAAATAGGACGCGAATTTACATTCCATAAATATGTGTTTAAATACTGCAAATACTTCCTTTCAGAACCCTTACTGACTTGGTTAACTTTTGTTTTTCATTCCTTTTTTATTGTTCTCATTCCCTAAGGTTGGAACACGCATACTGGCATCATCATCTTATCATAACATATCCAGAGTCCCTCCACCTTCTCCTCATCCAATTGTACCGAAAGGCAAAGGGAAATCTTAGATGGATAATATGAGTGTCGACAACACCACATATGCCGAGAATGCGGAAACTTCTGATGGTCGGAGTACTCCGGCACCAAATGACTTGGTTTTGCGGCTTGAAAAGAAAATACTTCAACTACAAGGTGAGCTTGAGCATGTCTGTAACTTGGCAAACCTCTCCCTTACACTAAATGTCCCGGGATATCAACCATCCAAATACCCAAAACCCAATACCTCCTCAGAACACACCCAACTAACGACCGCAGAATCCTCCCACACCCCACCAATATACAACCCCTCCTCAAAATCCTTTACCCATACCTACACCTCCTCAATATCAGCATCTTCTGACTCAATATCCGCAAACCACTTACCACACTCCTTAGAATACCCCACATCCTATCCCCGTTCCCCAAAATTCAACCAATGATCACCATTATACCCAAAATCCTAGCCTCCACCAAAACAACCCCATATACGTGGAAACCTTACCCCAATCTACTAAACCCATCTCATACACACTGCCGAGAAGGACCTGCTCATTAAGAACATGGAAGAGGAGCTCAAGAAACTCACAAGCCGAGTTTAGGGTGTTGAGGGAGGCAAGGCAATCAAAGGTTTGAATTATGAGGATTTGTGCATTCAGTCAGATGTGGAACTGCTGGAGGGTTACAAGCCTCCTAAGTTTGAAATGTTCGATGGAACGAGTGACCCAAAAGTACATTAGAGGACTTACTGTTACAAGCTCATAGGGGCTGGAAAAGATGAAAGGATTCGAATGAAGCTCTTCATGAGAAGTCTTACCGGAGATGCCCTGTCCTGGTGCATAAGTCAGAATCCTAAGAAGTGGGCCAATTGGTTGAGCATGGAATCCGACTTCATTGACAAGTTCAGATTTAATATGGAGAATGCACTGGATGTCTTCTATATCCAGAACTTGAAGAAGAAGCCAACTGAGACTTTTCGCGAGTATGATACTCGGTGGAGGTCGGAAGAAGCCAAGGTTAGACCAGCATTAGACGAGGAACAGATGAATAAGTTCTTTGTCAAGGCATAGGATCCACAGTATTATGAAAGGCTAATAGTTATTGAGAACCATAAGTTCTCTGATATCATCAAACTCGGAGAAAGGATTGAAGAGGGTATTGAAAGCGGGATGGTGACAAATTTTGGTGCACTACAGGCCACGAACAAAGTATTGCAATCAGGTGGTATATCGAAGAAGAAAGATGTGGGAACAATAATGGTTTCCCAAGGACCCAAAACTCCATTTGTATACCAGACCCCTCCACTCACATACCAAACACCATCCACCCACATACCAACCATCACCTCCCAGATATTCTCAACCCACTACTGTATTGGTGAAAAAAAGTTTCATACGTAAGCCAACTTTTGACAACTCAGCCAGTCACGTGGACACAGGAAAATGCAACAGCTGGATGTGATTCTTTGAAGAGGTACGGTACAAAGAGGTACTGTTCAGTAAACCCACGAACTTATCAGCTACGGGAAACTCAATTTGATCAAAACGGGAGAGAGGCACGGTCAGAATGAATCTAGACAAAGCTACAGGCAGATTCAAGGGCCCACAATTGATTACTCGAACGTTATGTAACCGAACCCCAATTACCGTTATCCTTTGTAACACCTCATTAATGTCATAATTAGTCATTAATGAGTAACCATAGCAAGATTCGTACGTTATAAGAATCTCCTATATAACGGAGGGGAATACAACTTGTAAAGGCATCTGATCTCGAGCACAATCAACTTCAATTTTCTATATTATTGCAATATTGTCTATTATTCATTTTTCTCCATTACCTTGATTATCAGTAACCCGTATTCATCTTAAGAATAAGTTTTAGTCAAAGGGTCTAATTCTTTGGTTAACAAATTGGATCCGTTGCCGGGAATCTAATAATCTTTGTTACCTTTTCAAGTGATATCCTCTGAATTATGTCAAACCCCAACGACAACAACCATCAAAGGAGTGGAACCCCAGTTCCATCGCCTTCAGGAACCCATGTGGTTCGAGGAAAAAATACCCAGAAAGATCCAATAACAACAATGGTGATAATGATCAAACTATGGAACAAGATCGTGTAAAGCAAATGATTGCAGAGTATGTGAGCCAAGCTTTGCAAGAATTTGCGAGAGGATTATCGGCAGCGTTACCTACACCGCCGATGCCCCCCCCCCAATAACACCATCACCATGGAAAATCCTCAATCTAGGTTGGCAAACTCAGAAAGAGGAGATACTCCTAATGAATCTCTCGAAACGAGACCAGGTATATCTAATAACTTAGAATTAAAAAATTTACTGCTAACCATGTAGAAACAGATGAAGGAGCAGAACAATCGCATCGAACAATTTCCTGGAGTACCACCTATCATCAAAGGCATCTATGTTGATAGATATTCTCAATAACCTTGGAAGCCATGTGCGGCACCCTTGCCTATACCCAAGAAGTTTAAAATGCCTGACGTTCCCAAATCACTCCGTTTACTTCTTCACCCCCGTGTATTACGTTAATGGTTCGTTTTGGATAAGGAGGCTTTGGGGGCTCCTGCTTGTTCCTCATATATGCATGTTTACCTTTATCACTAAAAAATTCTGTTAAATATCACTGTTTTAACAAATTTTCTACTTCACCTTGTAAAAATCTGCAATCCGCAGTTTTGTGCCCATGATCGTTGTGAAATTCACACCAGTGATCTGGGTTTCTTCTACTTGGATTTGACCGCATCTCTTTGGGCCACTTAACCTTGTCTCCCATGTTCCTCAATATTAAGACAAGTTCAGTAGTACTTACATTAAAGGCATGATCCCCAATTTGAGTACTATCTCTAGGTCGTTCATCTCGATCTTTTCTAGATCTAGACGAGGATGAGACTACGTCTCTTCCTTGTGGTCTATAGTTCGACCTAGTTTTTTCGAACCTGGGGCGAATATCGCGTTCCGAGGTCCTAAGTAAGGATCGTACCTATTTTTACCTGATCTTCTATTTGATTCAGGATGTCTGGATCTGGAATGATTTTCATCTCTCGAACGAGCAATGATATCTTCTTGTATTCTGAGTTTAGTACTGTACATGTTATATACATCGTTCTATGTTGTAGCGGGGAGTTCTCTTAGACTCTCCTTAAGTCGTCTCGTGGCTTTTGAGCTTTTATCGTTTGGGTTGCTTGCAAATGCCATGGCTGCCCAATTAGCAGGGACCCTGGGTAACTGCATTCTTTCCCGTTGAAACCTGTCTACAAACTCACGAAGTAGTTCCGTGTCTCCATGTTTTATTTTGAATATGTCTTCCATTCTCTTCTCAACTTTTTTTGCACCCGAGTGTGCTTTTATAAACGAATTTGCAGGCTCAGCAAAAGAGTCAATAGAATTTTCAGGGAGAAGAGAATGCCAAGTTAGGTCCCCTTTGGTAAGTGTTTCCCCAAATTTTTTGACAAGGACTGATTCAATCTCTTGTTTCGTTAAGTCGTTGCCTTTACCCCAGTAGTGAAAGCAGTCACATGGTCGCGTGGGTCAGTTGTTCAATCATATTTGGGAACGTCAGGCATTTTAAACTTCTTGGGTATAGGCAA
>ML390556.1:0-19506 GCA_005239525.1 Nicotiana knightiana | reverse complement strand
GAAATACCTGATATTTTAACAAATAAAAAGGAAGTTCAAAGACTGACAGGGAGAATAGCAGCTTTGGGTAGGTTTATTTCTATATCTTCCAAAAAACGTTTTAAATTCTTCTCAGTTCTCAAAAAGCAGAATCAGTTCGAATGGACTGAAAAATGTCAGCAAGCCCTCAAGAACCTGAAGATTTATCTATCGAAACCACCATCGCTTTCGAAGCCAAAAGAAGGGGAAAGATTGTACATCTACCTGGCTGTCTCAGAAATTGCTGTAAGTGCAGTTTTGGTAAGAGAAGAAAAAAGGTAAACAATCACTTGTCTATTATGTAAGTAAAACTTTGCTAGATGCTGAGACTAGATATCCACATCTGGAAAAGTTAGCCTTAGTTTTAATAGTGGCATCTAGAAAATTACGACCCTATTTTCAATGCCACCCAATCACCATTGTGACCTCATATCCTTTAAGAAATATTCTGCATAAACAAGAAATTGTCAGGAAGATTAGCCAAGTGGGCCATAGAATTAAGTGAGCATGAAATAATCTATCAGCCTAGGACTGCAATTAAGTCTCAAATACTAGCTGATTTTGTTGCTGACTTTAGTAATAGCATTGTATCTGAAGTAGAAAAAGAGTTACAACTCTTTAACGGTGTTAATCCAGGCCTATGGACCTTGTTCACCGATGGTTCTTCAAATATAAAAGGCGCCGGCTTAGGCATAGTCTTGATATCACCAACGGGTGAAAAGACACTACAAGCTATAAAGTGTTATCCTATCACTAACAATGAAGCAGAATAGGAAGATATTATTTCAGGGCTTGAACTTGGATGGGAGATCTCAATCGAGCAAATTGTGATCAACATCGACTCCCAACTGGTAGTAAATCAGATACAGGGGACTTACATCGCCCGAGAGACTAGAATGCAACAGTATCTGGAAAAAGCACGAGAGCTCGTGAGACAATTCAAAACATGGAAGGTAATGCAAATACCTAGAGAGGAAAAAGCAGAAGCAGATGCACTAGCTAACCTCGCAGTAGTCACAAAAGTAACGAACAAAGACAATATAATTGTCGTTCAACTATTTCATTCAATAATAGACCAGGACAGGAATGAGATAACTTTCAACAACCTAACCTGGGACTGGAGAAACGAAATTCTTAATTTTTTGCACAATGGCACCGTACCTGAAGACAGGAAAGCAGCTCAAGCACTTCGCCGCAAAGCTGCACGGTACTGCCTTATTCGCAACTCACTTTATCGCAAGATGTTCGGAGGACCCCTAGCTAAATGACTCGGACCTAACCAAACAGAATTTGTGATGAAAGAAGTCCACGAAGTACAGTGTGGAAATCACTCAGGGGCGAGATCCTTAGTGAAAACACTAATCAGAGTTAGATACTATTAGCCTAAGATGGAAGAAGAAGAGGAGAATTTTGTATCCAAATGTGACAGATGCCAAAGGTTTGCCAATAAAATGCATCGACTAGCGGAATTATTACATCCAATAATATCCCCATGGCCTTTCATGAAATGGGGTATGGACATAGTGGGACCTCTTCCCACAGTTAAAGGACATGTACGGTTTTTACTCGTGCTAACCGACTATTTTACAAAATGGTTAAAGGAAGAAGCGTTCAAACAAGTGCGAGAAAAGGAAGTTAAAAGCTTCTTATGACGAAACATAATATGCTGCTTTGGAATACCAAACGAAATCGTGTGTGATAATGGCCCACAATTCATAGGCTCGCAAATCACAGAACTCTTCGAAAGTTGGAAAATTAAGCGGATCACTTCAACGTCGTACCACCCCGTGGCTAATGGCAAGCTGAGTCAACGAATAAGGTCATCACCAACAATCTAAAGAAGAGGCTGGATAAAGCCAAAGGAAACTGGCCTGATGATTTATCAGCGGTACCATGGACATACAGAACAACTTAAAAGATAGCCACGGGAGAAACTCCGTTCGCACTTGTTTATGGCTCAGAAGCCTTAATACATGTGGATATTGTCGAACCAAACATAAGTTTCTCAACAGCCATGGAAGGTGAAAACGACGACAAATTAAGGACCAACCTGGACCTGCTCGAACCACGGAGAGAAGCAGCATTGATACGGATGGCAGCTCAAAAACAAATCATAGAGCGTTATTACAACCGTAAATCTCATCTCAGATACTTTAAGATTGGGGACTTCGTCGTCAAAAAAGTATTTCAATCAACGAAAGAAGCAAGTGCGGGAAAGCTAAATCCAAACTGGGAAGGACCTTACAAAATCCAAGGGATAGCTGGGAAAGCCGCCTATGAGTTGGAAGCTATGGACGGCAGAGTTCTAACAACAAGATGGAATGCCATCCATCTAAAGAAGTATTACTTCTAAGAGAAAAGAATACCCCCGTCAGGTATCTCATGTTCGATTTTATTTTGAACATTTAAAAATTTTACTAACTTTTTTAGATGATAGGCACAAAGCAAACCCGTCACCAGATGATGATATTAGACCTGCAAAGACGCGAGGAAATAACACAATTCTCGGTCTAGGGTTACACTTTCTGATGGACGTTTTAAAAGGGTTAAGAAGTCATCATCTAAAAAACTATATGCCTTCGAGTCCGGAATGTTTTTCCTTTTCAGGAAAAGGACCACAAGGAAGGAATAATCAAGTGCTCGAGATTTCATTCTTCAAAGCTCAAACACTTGGGGGACTATACAGTATGGAAGGCTAAGACGAAGCAAAGAAGACTATCAGAAAGTCAAAAGCTCGAGCCTGAAGACCCACCTACCCAACGAGACAAGTGACACGAGCAGAATCGAAAGAAATCAAAAGAGCCATCCAAATACAAAGCCTAATGCAAAAGGCAAAAACCTTTGAACATAATCAGGTTGAAAGGCAAAATATTAGTCACGAGAAAGAAATGTACATCTTTATACTTATTCAAAGCTGTTGTAACAAAAACAGTTAGGGGTAAAAAATCATCATCAATGTACTCATTCAAAAAACATGTTCTCAAATAAAACAATTATGTATGAAAAGATCTACATCCTTGTATTTGTTCAAATAATTGTTATCAAATAAAAATAGTTATGAATAAGAAAACATTTCCCTCGCACTTATTAGAAAACTGTTTCCAAAACAGTTGCGGGTAAAAACCCCAATTTTTACAAAAACTGTTACTAATAAAAAAAAACAGTTGTTTCTTTGTATTAATATCAAAAAACTGTTACCTATGAAAAACAGTTACGAAATACAAGAGTATATCAAATCTGTTAAACAAAAACAGTTGCAAGCATGAGTTTTAGACGATAATCAAACACGTGTAAAATTTCATGGAAGTTCAAACAAGAAAACTTTCGTTGGAAACATTCTTAAACATCTGTAAAATTCCTATCACTCTATTGGATTATCATGAAGTTGAAACGTCTTCTTCATGCCAATTATAAAGATCCCTCTTCCATAAATATGCCTATTACAAAAAGGCACATATTTGATATGACACCGTGCCTATTACAAAAAAGGTACGAGTAGTCTAAAGCATTCCCCATGCAAAACTCAAAGGTAAAACTAAACCTCGAAAAATGAAGCATGCAAAAGACTTAAAGAGTAAAACAGAAACTCAACCAAAGTTGAAATAACATTTATATATTAAAATTGCTAAACTAAGTATTAAATTATACTTAGCCGTATAAAATTTTATATACATTGTGGTACCCCTAAGTTGTCATTTGGGGACTTTAAGGAAATCCAAATTTACCCCCGATGGGACTGGGGGTAACCACCAATTGATACAAAGAAAAAGAAAAAAAGGGATAAACCAACTAAATCTCTTCAAGAGAGGGGTTGACTTCAGTGGCAGAAGGAGCGGGAGCAACTGGGTATGAAGATGCATGATCGGCTGGAATCTCACCATCAGGTGAATAGAGGTTATGACCTTGTTGAGCCTTCTCCATGGCTTCCTTAGTTTTGGCTATTTCAGCACTAAGGTCAAAACCCTCTTGACTCATNTGGTGCCCCTAAGTTGTCATTTGGGGACTTTAAGGAAATCCAAATTTACCCCCGATGGGACTGGGGGTAACCACCAATTGATACAAAGAAAAAGAAAAAAAGGGATAAACCAACTAAATCTCTTCAAGAGAGGGGTTGACTTCAGTGGCAGAAGGAGCGGGAGCAACTGGGTATGAAGATGCATGATCGGCTGGAATCTCACCATCAGGTGAATAGAGGTTATGACCTTGTTGAGCCTTCTCCATGGCTTCCTTAGTTTTGGCTATTTCAGCACTAAGGTCAAAACCCTCTTGACTCATTTCCATCAATGTGTCAAGGCGAGAATTCATATACGCCCGCTCACATCCACAGTAGCCACCTCTTCTAGATCTTCATAATCCTTTGCCCATACTTGAAGCTCAGCTCTCAATCCATCATTCTCCGCTTTCGTAGCTACATGGGCGGCCCTTAATGGAACAATCGACTCTAAAGTTTAAGCTTTGTCTAAAGCCCTACGAAGGTCTTATTCAGTACGAGTGAGTGATTGCACGAGCTCGCCTACGTATTCCTCCTTCTACCCCAACAAGTTCTTCAAGTCTCTAATCTCCTCTGAGGCACGGGACATCGTCTCCGCGAACGAAGACTCCAAAACACTCTTATCTTTATCAGCCTGACTGCAAGATGCCCTCTCCACTGCCAGTTCTGCTGCCATGAGTCTCATCTGCCGCTTCAAGGTACTCTTTTCCTCTTCTAAAGCATCCATGTCATTCCTTAGGCTATCATACCGTGCTCTCCAATTATCAACATCGGCCTGCAACTCTTTTGTCTCTTGGTCCGTGTTTGAAATCCTCTTCATAAGTTCCATGCCTATAAGGTTAATCTACAAGAAATAAACCAGTCAGATATGGTTAATCTCATATACGAAATTGAAAGAGGATAACTTGCATCATACCTTTAAAGAAGTATGCAGGATCTCATTGGCCCATGCAAGAGCACCGTGGCTGGCTAGTTTTGCTTTCTCAGAGGGACCTATCAAAGGCTTGAGCCACACTTCGGGCTCACCCATTTTATTGAAAAGATTCCCCTTAGCTGGAACCTCTATTACCACCTGCCGCATCTCTCTGCTGGAAGACCCTACTTAACAGAAGGCATGGAAGCAGGCAGAGATGGAACAACAACATGCACGGAAGGTTGAGGAGCTGGAGAAGCCACGGGCAAAGAAGCAGGCACATAGAGTTGAAGAGTTGAAGAAGTTACAAGCAAGACAACAGTAGAAGTTGAAATAGCCAAAAGAACAGACGAAACAACTACTCTCAAAGAAGCAGGAAAGACAGTAGCCAAAGGGACGTCGTCAGGAGAAAGATCAACACCCTCATGAATAGGGGAATGTGAAACTTTATCAAGGACAGGGGGCTCAATCACAGACACGGAAGGTAAGGTTAAGGCTGTAAGCTCATCATCTAAAACCATTCGCCTTCTTCGTGGCCTGTACACTAAAGCACCCTCTTCTTCTTCTTTTACGTAACGAGACTCACTAATCTTCCTCTTCGAGGTAGATGAACCACCAATAATTTCCCGGGCCTGAACCAAGGACATCTTTGGGATAGATGAAGCAGACACCCCACGAGCAGAGAACCCTATTAAAACGGGAAAAAAGTTAAACGACAAAAAAAAGAGACTCGAGTAAGGAAAGAAGCAAGAACAAGAGCTTCACTTACCGTGGGTCTTTACTTGCCAACCATACCTCCCAGCGAGGTACTTCCAAGATCTTTCTTCTGAAGGAGCAACAGACAACAATTTTTCTACCCAATAACGAATACCGGAGACATTCTCAACAGTATTCATGATTGCCGAGAGAAGAAAAAACAGACACGGTGTTAATAAAACATCTCAAGTCAAAACAAAAAAAGTAAATGTGAGCTAAAGAATACTCATGTGCACGATTCCATTTCTCAGGGAAGGGAAGATTTTCTTCACCCACTAAACCAACAATGGGTACAGTAACATACCGGAGGTACCAACCCCTATCCTTATCATCTCCAGGGGTTACCAACACTCTTTTGCTTCTAGCAGTCAGAGTAAAAACCCCTTCACGAAATAAGGTAGAAGAGTAGAGGTGAATAAGATGGTTGAAGGTAAAAGGAACCGAGGCTAAAGAAGCCAAACTCCCAAGACATGCGGCAACTTGCCACACAAGCGGGCCAACTTGTCCTAAGCAGATATTGAAAAAATGGCAAAATTCAATTATAACTGGGTCAATGGGGGGTCTAAACCCTAAAGTGAAAGGATACGTATAGAAACAATATCCCGTCTTGTAAGACGTTATTCTTTGGTTACTATTCAGAATATAGACAGGAAAGTCAGACCTCCAAAAGCATTCCCTACGAACAAGGGAAATCTGACCCTAAGTTATAAGGGTTGGATATCTTTCGACACTATCAAGAGAAGAAGATTGATCTACAAGAACTTGACTATCCCTAGAAAAAAAAAACTCAACAGGGACAATTTCATTGACTCCAGGCTCACGAAGGTGTTCGCCTCTACCTCTAGACAAATCCTGAGAAACCCTAAATCTCGGAGAAACTGGAGATCTAGTGGAAGGAGGAGGAACTATCTGAGAAGAAGAGGAGCCCCTCGAAGGAGTGGATCCTAGACTTCTAAGTCTACCACCCCTCCGACTCCTAGTCGGAGCAGAAGATGGCGCTAAACTTTCAATATCTATTACTCTTTGAGGTTGGTTTGAAGAAGACATGTTTACAAAGGCAAAGAAGAAAGTTCTTTACAAAAGACAAAGTTAGAAAAGTGTTTCGTGGAAGCAAAGAAAAGAAAACATGTATTTATACTTGAAGACAACCATCAAACATGAAGAAAAAGGAAAATAATGATGAAAAGTCATAATTGAAGATGTCACTTCGAGACTGGAACAGCCGTAAAAATCCCTAAAAGGTGCCGAGTAAATGTAGAACCAATCCGAAAAGGACACATGGTATGAGAATTAGATGGAAGTGACAAATGATGCCTATGGTGCAGAGAAGGATACAATGATTCAAGGAAAAGCGGCGGCAAAATATTCCCACCATAAATGAGTATCCACTTACCAAATATTAATCGTTAAATATATGGTAAGTGGGGGAACTATCTGTATTGGTAAAAAAAAGTTTCACACGTAAGCCAGTTTTTGACAACTCAGCCAGTCATGTGGACACAGGAAAATGCGACAGCTAGATGTGATTCTTTGAAGAGATACAGTACAAAGAGGCACGGTTCAGTAAACCCACGAACTTATCGGCCACGGGAAACTCAACTTGATCAATACGGGAGAGAGGCACGGTCAGAATGAATCTAGACAAAGCTACGGGCAGATTCAAGGGGCCACAATTGATTACTCGAACATCATGTAACCGAACCCCGATTACCATTATCCTTTGTAATGCCTCATTAATGTCATAATTAGTCATTAATGAGTAACCATAGCAAGAGTCGTACATTATAAGAATCTCCTATAAAAGGGAGGGGAATACAACTTGTAAAGGCATCTGATTCTCGAATACAATCAACTTCGATTTTCTATATTTCTGCAATATTGTCTATTATTCATTTTTCTCCATTACCTTGATTATCAGTAACCCGTATTCATCTTAAAAATAAGATTTAGTCAAAGGGTCTAATTATTTGGTTAAACAGCTACCGCTTACCACACCTATAACACCCAACCATCCTATTATCAGTCACCTCCAACTCGTCCAAACTACCAAAAACCCAGGCATTATTTTGACCACAGACCACCCTGACAGTACACCGCCATTGCTGAACCCATCGACCAGTTGTACGAGAGGTTAATGGCTACTAGTTATGTCACCCCTATTCTCGTTATGGCAATGGAGAATTCATCTCAATGGGTCAATCCAAAAAAAACCTGTGCATATAATTCCGGCATGAAGGGACACACTATTGACGAATGTTGTACCTTGAAAGACAAGATCCAAACACTGATTGATAGTAAGGTCATACAGGTGAAGAAAGCTGCACCCAATGTACGCAACAATCCTCTCCCAAATCATAGGGGTGGAGGGGTCAATGTGATAGAAACTGATGAAGAATAGGATCCTGAGGGATCAATCGGGCTTATTCGAGAAGGTGATGATCCTAAGAAACCTGCAGTCACACTCAATACCATTGTGGTGCAGGTGCAGCCGCCAGTTAAAGTCAAGCTAGCCGCATCGGTTCCTTTAGAAGTAGAAACACCACTCATTCCATTTGAAGTGGAGGTGGACACACCTTTCACTGTAATGGTGGCATCCATACCACCCTTCAGTTCCAATGTTGTACCTTGGGATTATGTATCCGAGGCTAGAAGAAAGGGAAAGTCAAAGACAGAAAATTCGGCGCTGCACAAGGAATGACCAGAACAGGAAGGGTTTATACACCTGAACATTTAGGAGAAACCAATAACCAAGCTTCTAACAAACCGCCCCTCATTGATACTGGTCCAGGTGACCTCTGGAGGAAGGTACATGCATGGGAGTACTCTATTGTTGATCATCTGAACAAGACTCTCGCTCAGATATCTATCATGTCGTTGTTGCAAAATTCTGAGGCACACATGAATGCTCGAATGAAGGTGTTGAGTGAAGCATATGTACCCAATAACATCAATGGTGGAGAAATGGACAATATGGTGGGGCAGGTGCTAGAAAGACACAAAATCACCTTCCACGAGGACGAGCTGCCACATGAAGGTTTGAATCACAACAGGGCACTGCACATCATAATGCAATGTGAAGACAAATTCATCGCCAGAGTTCTAATTGATGGAGGATACATCCTCAACATTTGCCCATTGACAACGTTGAAGAGGTCGGGAAAAGGCCTACATAATATACGAGAGGGAACTATGAATGTGAAAACATTCGACGGGTTCAGAGAGCTGCCATTGGAGAAACTAACCCCTACCTGCAGATGGGTCCTACATGGTTTGATGTTGACTTTCATGTACTGGACATATCCGCCTCTTACAACATACTGTTGGGACGATCATGGATCCATGCCACTGTGGCTGTAGCATCAACTCTGCATCAGGTTGTGAAGTTCGAGTAGAACCACCAAGAAGTGATTATCTATGGAGATGGGAGCAACCCCATTTACACTAGTCAGACTATCTCGGTGATTGAAAACAGAAGAAGGTTAGGTGGAGAAACCTACCATCATATTGAACGGGTTAACCCAATCGAGAAAGATAAGTGATAGAGTAGCAAGATAGAAAGTATGCTAGCATGGAGAGGATATGAGCCCGGCAAAGGACTTGGTAAAAATCTTTAAGGCATCTCCAAACCCATACAGCCAAAGCGCCATGGTACCACTTTCGGGTTGGGATATCAGTACATCTGGCAGGAATACAACGATTGGTCACCACCAAGGCATGGTCCATACTATCCACTTAAGCATCTTGTGCCACACCTGAGTCAGACCTTCCATCAGGCCGATATTATATGGGGATCAGGGGAAGAAGAAGCGTTGGCGTCATTAAGGAATTTGTTGTTGGAAGATGATGACAGGGACTGTTGTGTAATCGTCGAGGAGGAGGAGGAGGAAGAAGGCCCTACTATCCAAGCTGTGGAGGGAGGAGCATTCTTCAAGAACTGGACTGTCAGAGCATCGAGGGCCCGACGAGTCCCGGGGTAGCAAGGCTGAACAACATTGTTTAAATTTTGCTTTTCTAGAAAACAGATTTCCCTTTTTTGCATTTTTGTTTTAATTAATATTTCCAATATTCTAAAACGTTATTTAAAAAATCACTTTTGTTTAACATTTTCAATGAATTGATGTTTATTATTACCACTTTTCTCTCTTATCTTTATCCATACAACATTACTATTTGTTACCTTGATGAACCAACAACTGTGACATGTAATGAGACAACGCAACAAAAAGATAGTGATTCAGAAGAAGAGGATGCAATACCCGAGGAGATCATCAGAGAAGTAGAGGATTTTGAGAACAAACCTAAGTCCAACTTGGATGAAACTGAGATAGTTAACTTGGGAAATTATAAAAACCGTCAAGGAGAACCGAACCGCATCAGCATCCACTTGTCACTGTCAGAGAAAGAAGAGTACACTCGGTTCTTGAAAGAGTATGAGGACATCTTTGTGTGGTCTTACGATGATATGACCAGGTTAAGCACGTCCATTGTGGCCCACAAGTTGCTCACAAATCCAATGTGTCCGCTTGTAAAGCAGAAACTCAGGAAATTCAAGCCTGATATGAGCCTGAAAGTCAAAGAGGAGGTTACTAAGCAGATCAAAGCCAAGGTCCTCAGGGTAGTTGAATATCCAACTTGGCTAGCCAACATTGTGCCAGTTCCGAAGAAGGATGGGAAAGTCAGAGTTTGTGACGATTATCGGGATCTCAACATAGTCATCCCAAAGGATGATTTCCCGCATCCAAATATACACATCTTGATCGACAATTGCCAAGCATGAAATCCAATCTTTTTTGGGTTGATTCGTCGGTTACCATTAGATCTGGATGGACGAGGAGGATGCTGAGAAAACGGCTTTCATTACACCATGGGTGTGTATTGTTACAAGATGATTCCATTCGGCCTAAAGAATGTTGGGGCCACCTACATGAGGGCCATGACTACTATTTTTCATGACATAATACACAAAGAAATTGAGGTATATGTGGATGATGTCATCATTAAATCAAAGAAGGCCACAGATCGCATAGCAGACTTGAGGAAATTCTCCGACAGACTACGAAAGTACAACCTAAAGCTAAAGCCCGCAAAGTATGCATTCGGGGTTCCTTCCGGAAAGCTATTGGGATTCATCGTCAGCCGCCAAGGAATAGAATTGGATCCCTCCAAGGTCAAAGCCATCCAAGAGCTACCATCGCCAAAGAGCAAGAAAGATGTGATGAGTTTCCTGGGATGCCTTAACTACATCAGCCGTTTCATAGAACAGTCTACAGTAATATTTGAGCCGATTCTCAAGATGTTGAAGAAGGACGCTGCAACTAGTTGGACCGAGGATTGTCAATAGGCTTTTGACAAAATCAAGGAGTACTTATCAACACCACTAGTTTTAGTCCTGCCAGAGCCAGGTAGACCACTGCTACTCTACCTTGCAGTGCTAGATGGAGTTTTCGGTTGCGTTTTGGGGCAGCACAACGAGACAGGGAGAAAAGAACAGGCCATCTACTACATGAGTAAGAAATTTACACCTTATCAAGAACGGTACTCTCTGCTGGAACGTACCTGTTGTGCCTTGACCTGGATAGCTCAAGAGCTGAGGCATTACTTCTGTGCCTATACAACATATCTCATATCAAGGATGGATCCTTTGAAATACATCTTCCAAAATCCCATGCCCACAGGCAAGCTGGCTAAATGGCAAATCTTGTTGAGTGAATTCGACATCGTCTATGTGACTCAGAAAGTAGTCAAGGGACATGCATTGACAGACCACCTTGTTGAAAACCCTGTGGGAGGAGAATAAGAGCCTTTGAGGACGTATTTTCTCGATGAAGGGGTATCATTCGTAGGAGAAGACATTGTTGAAGCCTACGACGATTGGAGAATGTTCTTTGACGGAGAGACGAACTTTAAAAAGGTCAGCATTGGAGCCGTCTCGGTATCAGAAACTGGTAAATATTATTCGGTATCTGTGAAGCTCAGATTCCCCTGCACCAACAATATGGCAGAATATGAAGCTTGCGTATTAGGGCTCAACACGGCTGTTGATATGAACATTCAGGAACTGCTAGCAATCGACGATTCAGATCTACTTGTGCCCAGGTACAAGGAGAGTGGGCTACCAAGAATTCCAAGATATTGCCATATCTTAATCATGTGCAAGAAATGAAGAAGAGGTTCACAAATATAAAGTTTAGGCATGTCCCTAAAATTTAGAATGAGTTTGCTGACGCATTGGCTACTTTGTCATCAATTGTACAACATCCAGACAAGAACTTCATCGATCATATCCTAGTAAGGATCCATAATCAGCTGGCATATTGTGCTCACGTCGAAGAGGAGATAGACGGTAAGCCTTGGTTCCACGACATCAAGGAGTATTTGGAAAAGGGCGAATACCCAGAACATGCAAACCATACTCAGAAACACACGCTCCAGAGGTTGTCCAATAATTTCTTCTAGAGTGGAGGAGGAACCTTATATAGAAGAACTCCTGATATGGGACTATTAAGTTGTGTCTACGCAAAGGAAGCTTCTAAGTTACTCGAGAAAATACATGCCAGAACCTGCGGCCCATATATGAACAGCTTTGTCTTGGCCAAAAAGATACTCAGGGCAGGTTATTTTTGGATGACCATGGAAAACGATTGTATCTGGTATGTTCAGAAATGCTATCAATTTCAAGTACATGCATATATGATAAAATTTCCACCAAACGAGCTTGATGCAACAAGCTCACCTTGGCCCTTTGCCGCTTGGGGAATGGATGTCATTGGTCCAATCGAGCCCACCGCCTTAAACGGGCATCAGTTTATTCTAGTAGTTATCGACTACTTCACTAAATGTGTTGAAGTTACATCTTAAAAAGCTGTAACCAAGAAGTTCGTTGCGGATTTCATTCGCGACTAAATTGTTTGTCATTTCGGGGTTCCAGAGTCCATCATCACTGATAATGTCTCCAATCTCAACAGCGATCTGATGAAATCCATGTGTGAGACTTTCAAAATCAAGCACAAGAATTCCACAACGTATAGACCCCAAATTAATAGAGACGTGGAAGCTTCCAATAAAAATATCAAGAAGATACTGAGGAAAATGGTAGAAAATCACAAACAATGGCACGAGAAGCTACCATTCCCCTTACTGGGATACCGTACCACAGTCCTCACATCAACCGGGGCAACTCCATATCTGCTGGTTTATGGTACTGAGGCTGTAATTCCCGCCGAAGTAGAAATTCCTTCCTTCAGAATCATACAAGAAGCCGAGCTCAACGATGCAAAATGGATAAGGAGCCTCTATGAGAAGCTAGCCCTCATAGAAAGAAAAAGGATGAATGCAGTGTGTCACGGCCAGCTTTATCGGAATAGAATGTCCGGAGCTTTCAACAAAAGAGTCAAACCAAGACAGTTCATACCGAGACAACTGGTGTTAAAGAAGATCTTTCCGCATCAAGATAAAGCCAAAGGGAATTCTCTCCCAACTGGCAAGGTCCTTACATGGTCCACAGAATACTGACAGGAAGAGCACTCATACTCACAGAAATGGACGGAGAAATCGGGCCAAAGCCTATCAATTCAGATGCAGTCAAATGATACTATGTGTAAACTATTTATATCTCATCATATGATGTATACGCTCGACCTGATTCCCGTTTAAGAGGAGATACGTAGGTAGACTTATGGGTTCGATCACAATTCAATAAAATTTCTATTTTCCCCATCATCAGAAACTGGGGCAGAATTTTGAGGAGGACCCTCAAAATTCCGAAGCAAGTTCAGCTAATCGCAGCATATAGAGCAGCCAAAACTGTTGTCTAGTTAAATGGGACAGAATTTTGAGGAGGACCCTCAAAATTTTATGGCAGAAGAAGTCTCTGATCGCTTCACAGTTACTGGTTCATCTAACCAATGTTCTGAACCATATTTTAATATGTCTTTGAAAACTATGCATGCCTGCTTTTGAAATAAATTATGCTTTAGCAAATGCTTCCCCAATAATTTGAACATGATCTTCAGACAGAGCGGAGCAAATCAAGCAAGCAAACGAAGACACGAACCAACCTTCCCCCCTACAAAACTTACAATTTTTCTTTGAATGCAGTACAAGGAATATGCACACTTTGGAATCACAACCTTCATAATAATAAAGATACTGAACTCATTCCCAGCCAAGAAATACTCTGCTATCACCTATTATTGCATGAGACTAAGCTCTGTCTCAATCCTGCATGAGGCTAAGCCCTGCCCCTGTATTTGCATAAGTCTAAGCCCTGCCTCCCTATTTGCATGAGGCTAAGCATTGCCTCCACCTTACATAAGGCTAAGCACTTCCTTCTATTTGCATGGGACTAAGCCCTGTTCCGAACCTTGAATGAGGCTAAGCCTTGCCTCCCTATTTGCATACGGCTAAGCACTACCTTCATCTTGCATGAGACTAAGCCATGTCTCAAACCATTTGCATGAGGCTAAGCCTTGCATCCTATTTGCATAAGGATAAGCATTGCCTTCATCTTGCATGAGACTAAGCCCTGTCTCAACCTTGCATAAGGCTAAGCTCTGCCTTCTATTTGCATGAGACTAAGATCTGTCTCATTCTTTGCATGAGGCTAAGACATGCCTCCCTATTTGCATAAGGCTAAACATTTCCTTCACTTTCATAAGGTTAAGAATTGCCTTCTCTTTGCATGAGACTAAGCATTGTCCCGAATCCCCCACTAGACTAAGACTGTTTCTCTTGCATTATGCTCCTCTCTCGGGCTAAGATATACCCTCAACTTCATACAAGACTAATCCTTGTATTATTGATTCTAGCATCATGTCTTTGCACCTCATGGGCTGAAATATAGCCAACTTGTCCAAAGGCGTCATAGTCTGAAGGCACCATCCTCATAGCCGGAAGACACCATGCCATGGCCTGAGGATCTCTCAAACTTGCACATCATTATTCAAAGGCGTCATGGTTCGGAGGCACCATTCTCATGGCCCGAGAACATCATTTCATGGCCTGCAAATCCCTTACTGCACAATTCATGGCCCGTGACATCATGTTCTAAGGACGTCATCCTCAACCGTCCAAGACAATTTTCATGGTCTGAAGGGAATTTGCATCATGTTTAAATTCACGCAAATTTATACGTATATGCTTGCAGTACATCTTCTGATTTACAGGTGACCCGGTGAGTAACCATTATTCCAACAGAAGCAATCCCGCTCCAGTTCCTCATACTATTTCAAACCTGACCGCTCACCATGACGATTTCACTTATGCGAAACCTTGTATCCGTCCTTGCGACGACTTTATCGGTTTATTCTGCCAATGATTCCAGAACTACACATAGCCTGATTCCTGTAAAATCAGGGATATGTAGGCAGCTCAGAAACTGGAGTACGGCCTATATCTCTCAGATTGCTCTATCCGATTAAAACTTGCCATCATATCTTTACCCGACAACTCTTTCATCCTTCCCGGGTAAAGAGGGGAAACTGTTGATACCCAATTTTTCCCTATAATATTTCCAAAATGCATATATACTTTCAAAATAATGCATGAGCATCAATTAGTAGTTGTCTATAATTTTCAGTAATTTTAAAGGATTTTAAATTAATTTATTCCATCATTTTATTATCTATATAATTATTAATTGCATCACAGATGAATTTTATAATAGTTTTATTGCTTAATTTTATCGTTTGTATTTATAACACCTTTAATTATTTTATGCATAATTATATTTACATTTGTAGGTTATAATTGCGATAACTTTGCAATAATAACTCATGTGTGCATAATTACTTGATTTTACATGAAAATGACCTTTTATATTTTTATAATATTAAGTAATTATTTTAAATAATTTTTATGCATAAATATCATTTTTGTCATTTATTAGCTACTTTTATAAATTGTTCCATCAAATTAATTGGGTATTTAACATATAGCCTCTTTAATTTTCGGATCTTAGCCCAATTTCCACCCCAGCCCAATTAAAATCAACCCATTAACCCATAACCCAACCCAATAATCCAATCTTATAACCCGTCCCAACCCGGATGGAGTCTTGGCCGTTGATCTTAGAAGATCAACGGTCCAGGATCCATTTCCTTTTTTTAATTATACCAAACGACCTTAAACCTAACCATTTTCTAAATTTCTGCCACCCCTGAATCCCCTTTCCCCTCTATTCTCTCTCAACCTCTTCCTAACCCTAGCCCGCCGTCACCTGAACCCCTTCAATTCATGGCTTATTTCTTCGATGCTAGGTCTTATCTAGCCTCATATCTCTAGTGGTGTTATGATTTTGTGTTATCTGATGGAATCTCAAAGAGATTCAACACAGACTTGGCTCCAAGCCCTCATTTTTTTGATGAATCCGCCTGTGTTCATTCCTATATTTGTGAGTACTGATATATTCATGTTTATGGCTTCAAATCTCTGGTTCAAACCAGATTTTCCTCACCTCTGTCTTCTTTTAAAACCCTAGTTGCTTTCTACTTGAGCCCGTTCATATTTCTATATATCTTAAAGGATTTTGAGTTTATTTGATACTTTTCTTTTAAGATCTTCTGTTTTTACCATCATTGTTGGCCGATGTTCATTTTTTCCTAAAATCTAGGGTTTCATCTTTAAGTTTCTGCAAAAAGTTCTAAAATATTTAAGCATTTAACTCCGGTTCTTTTTACTTGTTCGACTAGTTTTCATATCTATGTTTAAATCCCTAGAGTTTCCAATTATTCCACTGTTTGTTCTGATATTTGCCCGTTATTCGTTAGCTTTGTCAATTAAAAGGGACTAATTAATTTTTTTGCCTAACTAGGGTTTGGAATTTTGTCTTCTTTTAAAATTGATATCTCTCTGAAAGGTTTTACCTATCCTTTCCTTATATGTAATTCGTAATTAGTACTACCTTAATTATATTGCTGGCTTGATTTCTGAGTTTTGATTGTTTTGACAGACCTCTAATTGATTTACTACTTACCTTATTTAGCCTCAATCCTATCTACTGATTTACCCCGTGAAAGACTCTCCTTAATTTAAGTTTTACTTGCTGTTAATTTATTCTCATTAAGCCCTAATTGACTGATTAATTGATGTTGCATGCCTTATTTGTGTGCAATTGATCTCCCTTGCCTTATTTGGTCTACTCTACTATATGCTATATAAACCTCCATTATGATTTCTTTCAAAAACAAAAAAACACACACGAACACACATAGAAAAACACAGAAACACACACAACTTTACTCTTACACTCTCAATTGTAGTCTTTCTACTTCTATTTTGCTGCTCTGTCTAGCCGGCTGAAACCCTAGGCTAGACCCTTGGATTCTACTTGCTTTCATCTTCCCGTTTACTACTTCTTAACTGGTATGCTCCTATTTCTGTTATCATACTCTAATCAATATTCTATGTAGTTAAACCTATGTCCTTCCTGTTTATTGCTCTTGATTAGCATGACTTAATTTTTGCTAACTTGTCCTGTCCTTTATGTTATTATGGCTAATACACTTTAGCATATTCTTGTTTGATCCATGACTCTTGTTTACTTATTTCTCAACTAGCATGCCTCAAATCCCGTCATGTTTTATGTGTTGATAATTTACCTTAACATGTTCCTGATTAATTCATGATTTCTGTATACTTCTTTCAATGATAATGGTGCTCTAAATTCCTGCTATTTTCTTTGTATGGCCGTCTGATTAGCCACTTAACTTCAGCATGTTTCTGTTTCAACATGTCCTTGCTTGGTGCATGATTCCACCTAGTAATAGTTAATGAACTAAGTTTATTCCAGCAATGTGAAACCTCGTTTGACTTAATTGTGATCCTGTTCTGCCTATAATTCAGTGTGCTTACTCTTGTTGTGACTACTGACACCCAATCTGATTATGTTCTGTTTGTGATCTTGTAACTTGTTTCTATGCACTTCTAAATAAAGTTGTTTTCCTACAATTATCTCTACTTTTATATACTATTTTCAACTCTCACTGAGATATCTAGGGTCTTTCCCCCCAGTGTGAGCACTGCCTAGGAGTCCAAGAGACTCCTCCGAACGCTGACACATTGGGGCTCGCCTTCCAAACTTGTTTATAAAAACTGTTTCTTGGAAAAGGTTATGGTGTGAGAATTGCCCGGGGTCCCTGAGGCCCTTGGGAACTTTGACACACCAGAAGCCCAGTTGTGTTATTATGGACTACTGGTGTACTCCAGACCTGATTGAAGGCCTAGCTTCTAGGTTGACTTTTGTCACGACCCAAGATCCTAACTCAGATCGTGATGGCGCCCAACAGCGAGGTCGGGCAAGCCAACACTCAATTTACTAAGGGTTCTTTCTTATTTGATTAAACATTTCAACATATACCAGGTTTTAAAGCTTAAAACATATATCAAAAAGGATAATTAGCCAGTTTTAATCAAAAGCGGTCATGAGGAGGCGTGAGCCAATATATATATACACAGACTCGTAATCCATAATAACTATCACGTGTGTGCCAGGAACTAGTGTCACAAGTCCTACGGGCGTACTAACAGAATATACAAAATATATAATATACAGTACCACTGTCTGAAATAAATAGACGGGAAATAAGCAAAAGAAACCCCATGGTGCTGTCGGAGATCGCCATGAGAAAGAAGCTCACCGTGAAGTCAGATCCGTCTATAATCAAAATCAAGCTCCGGTCTGACAATCAGATGCACCAGCCTCAGAACCTGTACAATTAAGTACAGAAGCGTAGCATGAGTACATAAATATATATGTACCCAGTGAGTATCCCTCCTAACCTCGAAGAGGTAGTGAAGAGAGGTCGACTGGACACTCACTAAGGTCCAACAGTATAAATTAAAAGAATATGATGAAAACAGTAGGCATGTAACGGCAGTGAAGCAACAAATAAATATAAGGCACTGAAATCCAAGGAAGTACTAGAAAAAATAAACAACTACTACTTCAGCTTCCCCTAATTATCTGTCAAAATCAATGTCCATGAATGTAGTAACAAATAAATCATGCGCATACAGGATAAGGACAACCAGTCTGAGCCACAGGATAGTCATTTCCGTGCACTGCCAAGGGTCGAACGGCCCTAACGATAAGTACACCTTACCATAAAGTACTCACATCTATGCACTGCCGAGGATCGAAAGGCCCGAACCATAACTGCATCTTCTAATTCGCCGTGGCGTACGGCCCGCTCCCATAAAGTGGGGGAAATCACACTCCGCTCGCAAAATGTAAATTGCGAAGCGGTCACATGCACACACAATATTCCCTTTTTAATTACTTTTCAGTAAACAATTCCTTAGGAATTTTCTCAAATTCCATGATCCTAGGGAAATAAGCCGCATGTAACATTTAATTTATTAAGAAGATAGTTCATTTCAAGTAAAACACAAGGCATGATGTGGACCTAATGATGCGTGGCTAGAATTCATGATTTTAAGCATTATATACCTTGCATTTTATGTGCTTTAATGATAAGAATACACGTCGTATGTTCCTAATGAAGTTTATTTAATGTGTAGGTGAGTTGGAAATGGAAGCCGAGCTAAATGAGAGCATAAACGTCGGAAAATACGCGCAAGAGTCGAAANGTTAGCCAGGCGTTAGAGCCCAAACGCCAGGGGGTGCCTGGCGTTAGCCAGGCGTTTGGGCTGAAACGCCAGGGTCCCCAGTCAGCCAGAAACCGAGTTTTGACGGGTTTTAAGTGTTTCCAAGTTAGAATAGAAGTCTTTTACACGTTTAGAGTTCATCCTAAACATATAAATAGACCCAAAAACATCACATTGAGGAGCTTAGGCAGGAGTTTTCGAGAGGATTGATCATTGAAGAGGA